>JAPYYQ010001169.1:0-124296 GCA_030522585.1 Anagyrus pseudococci | reverse complement strand
CTGCAATTTCCGGGCCTTTGCAATTTTGTCGACGTCTAGCACCTTCGTAATTTTTATTTTTTTAATTTTACCGCGCATCGGCCACTGCGAACCCACTATGAGAGAGAAGGGACGGGAGGAGGCGCACACAGGCCCGGAGTGTGAATTAACACCTCTCCCGCAAAATCAGATATCTCCGGCCCTCGACGGCTCTTTCTCTCTCTCTCTCTCTCTCTCCGAGTCTCGGCTCCATGTGCATGGGGGCGAACAAGCATCGGACGCTGGATAGAGGAGGAGTGGGGCCTGAGACCAGCCTGGGATCTCTCTCGCGTTCGAAAGTAAGAGAGAAAGAGAGGGGGGGAAGCAGATTATAATTGGCGGCTGCTGATTTTCAGATTTCGCGGCTCTACACGCGCGTGCGTGCCGTATCCCTCAGCCCCAGTCCTATCCTCCCGCGCGCACTCCTTTTTTCTCGAGATTCCCTCCTTCTTTTCCCGCCGCAACAGCCATATACACACAGACACCTCCTCGCCGTCGCTCTCTCTCTCTCTCTGTCTTTCTTTTTCTCTTTCTCTCGCGATACACTCGAGGCGTCGGAAATTAGGGGCACACGCGATAAAATAAAAGGAGTCACGGCCGGAGGCAATCGCCGCGGACTTAATCTGATATATCTGGGCGACGCTGCTGCTGCCGCTGCGCTGACCAACGGAAAGAGTATACTTTTCATTTGGCAATACGCACGGCCAGAGAGCGCGCAAATTATAATTTTAACGAGCTCTGGCAGGTCTATATCGTGCGAGAAGGTATAAAGAGCGAGAGAGAGTCGCGCTTATGTCAATCGTTGAATTTATAATCGGCTTGGCTCGCGAGATTGCGACTGGCCGGTACCGGGATGCCGGTGTGTGTGTCGGGGTACCACAGATTTCAGATACCTTATTTTTCGATCATTGGAATGCGCCGCTCTGGAATTCGCCTGTAATTATCGTTAAATTCATTGGATCGCCGTACTCCTGCGAAGCCTCATGCCACCCAGTGCTTATGAACGTTAATTAAATACACACATACAAACCGTCAAAACTTTCTTCATTCAACATCCAAAAGCTTAGATCCATTAAGAAAAAAAATTAAAAAAAAATTTTTTACTCTTTTTCACAGAGGTACATTTTCCCTTAGCAACATAACAGCAGAAGGCAGATGCTCGAGACATCTCAGCATACTCGAGGATGATTTCCTTGACGATTTCATGTAGAATCGGAGATCGCGTATCCGATTGCGCGCAGATTGCTCTTCTCGGTAGATGAAGAATGCCGGGACGGGGGTGAGGAGGGGTAAGGTGGCGGAGGGAGGACGAGAGGGATCGGGTTGCGATCGGTGGGCGCCGAGCAGACGGCAAAGGTGTGTCCTTCGCGCTATCGCTCTGGCAGCTCGGCTGCCGCTGCTGTCGCTGACGCGCAGATAAGCCGGGGGAAAGCCGATAAGACAACGAGATGGGCTGGCTGGATGTGGAGGTGGGAAGAGAGACGAGGAAGAAGAAGTAGGGAGCAGCGTGGCGCTTTCATTGGGCGCAGATTGCGGAAATGGCGGCGAATGACGGGCCGCGCCGGTCTTAACGAGGCGGAAACTAGATAAGCCGGCCAGGAGCTTCTTTATCTCGGCAAGGACACGATATACTCGTCGGGGCCTTCGCACGCTCTACGCGAGCGCTCCAGCAACTGCTACTACTCCTACTGCCGAACGGCTTTCTCTCTCTCTTTCTCCGAGCCAAGACCTCCTTCTCAACTTCGGCACAATGGAATTCCGCGGCTGTAGACTGCACTCTGCGAGGGAGGGGTGGGGAAGCTTCCTCGATTACGGATGACCGACAGCGAGATGAATGAGCCAAAGTCTAGGCGAGCTTAGCAAGTTCGCAAGATGATGGTACGCGGATATATACATACGTGCGCGAGGGGAGACTTCTTTTGAGAACTGACTCCGAGCGCATGACGGAACTGCCCTGGCAGTTGGAGCTTTCGTTAACTTTCGATCGATAAGATTGTCTCGCGAGTTTCGAAGGTCATTTCGAAGGTAGGAATGAATTTCAAATGACTACGTATTGAAGTCTTAATAACAGGTATAACTTTTTTTAAACAAACATGCAAATTGTATCAAAAGCTCGATTGGAAAGCATCAGTACGCTGATGATATACTAACGGTTATTGAAAGTACGGTCAAACGATTTCCTACTTACGCGACTGGCTTTGTCCCTAAGCGCAAATTGATCCGCGGAAGACGCGCCTATCCGCGATTAGAGAGAAGATGGGTGGGAGGTGAGCTACGCCCCCCTCTAACCCCCTCCCCACCTTCCGCTTCTTCAATGATAAGCTATAACATTAGCGACCCGTATGCCGATAACAGACAGAAGCCGGGAGCGATAAGCCGCCCGCTTACGCCTTCGATAGATATGTACACGTACACACCGCCTACCCTACACCCACCTTATATTGCTCCGATACGACGATTAGTTCGTCTTGTCGCTTATTTGCCGTATTTCTTTGTTCTTCCTGACTTCGACTTGGCATCGCTTCTTAGACTCCGCAAAAATAAAAAGGAAAAAGAGAAAAGATTTTAAACGGAGTAGACGTTTCGGTACACGCGATATATGATATACCATGACGTGTATCGGAGATTCGAACGCGCGTGCTCAAAGCCGATACTTCACAGAACAAAAAGAGAAGAAAAAAACGATAAAATTTCCAGCACAAAAGGTTAGAAGAGCCGTGGAGGGAGGGGGCGTATCTTTATCTTATCATTCTCGCCAATATTTTCAGCTAAGTTACAGTTGTAAGTTAGCCGGGGCGCAGATAGCGCATGCGCTCGAGATAAACGAGATAATAAGATTGGGTGAGGGGAGGACGCGTGCGGTTCGCGGAAAATAACGCGCACTCTTGCGGGGACGAACGGAATCGCGACGGACCAGCAAGTCGCTCGAGGAATAATGAATTATCAAAGCCGATCGCGCACTGCACCTGCGTTGTGTGCACGTGTACACACACACAAGGCTCTTAGCTCGCGACAACAACGGGGCCATCTCAACGAAAAGATAAGTCGGGCCTGCAACAGTTGGAGCCACGCGCGCGCGCGGCTTGTTTACGCGCGCGAAAAATAACACACACGGGAGCTGCTGCGGGCGCAATCGGGCCGACTACTACACCAGGACAGGTGTCGGAGAGTCTCGCCTTATCACGCGGCCGACCGATCGCCAAGGAAATGAGCGCGACGCTTTCGGCCCGTATAATAAACCCTCGGCTATCGGGATACGGAAAATGTACTCATAGAATGTACACAGACACAGAGCCGGCCTACTATATTCGACCGATGCCTTATCTCACAGAGCGCTTGTCTGCTTTTTAGCTCCTTCTCTTTTTCCATGGCGATGGAAGCTTGGTAAAGCGCGTTATTAGCATCCGAACTGGCGCAGTAACATCCTGGAGTTACGAGAATTGCTCAAAGAATCGTTAGGGCATGATTTTTTTATTGGCCCAACACTCTTATCTGCATATCCATATACTTTACGCCTTTCTCTATACCAATACACGCGTTTGTAGAGATTACATTTTTTTTTCTTCTTGTTTTCTTTTGGACTAATTCAGGTTGTAGAGCCTAATAATCAGTTCGATATAAGACCTCCTAATTTACTTACTTTATTTGCTCACCACGTGTTCTGGATAATGCGAAGCCATAATAAGACGAAGAAGAGAAACAAAGCTGAATATATAAATGGATAATGTATCGTGAACCTGCCATCTAAACAAAACGAAATTTCCCAGTCGCGGTAAGAAAGAGAAAAGAGAGTGAGCTTGCTTGAAATCACACGAGTACGTATAGAAAGCAGGCAATAGAGCGTGCTGTATACGAACGAATAGCCGCGATTAATATTAAAATCTCCATCTGGCCGCTCATTATTTCTGAAGCGCGGATTCGTGCCCGGGAGAAGCTGCTCTCCTATCTCTATCGAGCGTATTGCTGCGCTAGAAACGATTTCGACGGCGATCGCCGAAGTCGGAAGGTTCCTCTTGAAGAGGAGAGAAAAGGGCTGCCGGGGGCCGTAAACAAGCGGGGCCCCCGGGACCACTGGCCACAGTAGGGTGGGGAGGGGGGGGGGGAGACGCAATCAATCAGTATCGGCAGTATACTCTCTCGGGCTGGCTCTCCGCTCGACGGCGATAGCGTGTGTGTTCTCAGGCAGAGAGCTGCGATCATCTCGGCTCTGCTCCATCCCCCCCCTCTCCCTCATCCGAGCGCATATACACGAGCGATGGAGCGATGAGAGAGCGAGAGAGCCTCGCGCGTATTGTTTTCCCTGCAACGAGATCGCGTGGCGCGAGAAGGGGGCAACGAAAAACTCGTTTCTATCGATTCTTCACAGAGAGCGACCGACTCTCTCTCTCTCTTTTCGCGAGAGGTGATTTTTTTCCTCCGAGAATCGCGTATACAGCGGCCCTCCCGTTATCTCGCGCTGTAGAAGACACAGGCCGGCGCGGTGGCTCTCTCGGCCTTCTTTTTTTTTTTGTTCTTTTTCTTTCTGCAAAGGTACGATAAGCCGGGCTTGCTGCAAGCCCGGATGGCTATGGGGAGCGCGCGTGATTCTTCTCTTTCGCTTTATCCCTCTGCTACACCCACCCTCTCGCGCTCTTTCGATGCTATCTTAATTGATGTTAGCTGCCGAGAGAGAAAGAAAGAGAGAGATTCGCAAGGTTCAAATGTAACGTCTGTTACTTTTGAATCCGAAAAATTTTAATGGTTCGCTGTAGTTGCCCACCCTCCCCTTCCCCACTTTACCGCGCGCACGCCTATCGCGCGACATATTGTTTTGAGCACGGCTACTGATAAACACCTATATTTACCTTTATTCTTGATTTTTTGTACACGCGAAAGTGAGAGGATAAAAGCAACGAGCTACTTCCGTAAAAGTAACGTTGTATATTTCAGAAAGATACATTGTCTCAACAACAAAGTATTTACAGAAAATAAAAAAAATGAATAAATAAACTGAAATAAAAAATAGCATTTGAAAAGAACACTATCGTTTCAGCCAACGGGCACACGAAACTGCAGAAACGTTCGGTCTAAAGAACCACCGGGTAAAAGACGAAAATTTCACGATATCCCAGAAAGTTTTTCGAAGCAAAGTCCGCGGCGCGTCTCCGAAGATCGATCGCGATTGCAGTAGCGAGGGACAACTAAAAAGACAGAGCAACGAAGGTACAGGGAGGCTGAGCAAGAATAAAAAAAAAAGGACAAGCTCCAAGCGTGTGCGCGTACACTCACAGCTGCACCGAGAAAGAGAGAGAGTGGAGCTTTTTCGCCGAAGCGATCGTAAGCCGATAATGCAAATGACCGACGAGAACGAAAGACGACGAGAAGACGAGAGAGAGAGAGAGTGTGTGTATGTGTGTAAGAGCGTCAGTGGAAGAGAAGAAAGAGAGAGAGGCACGCACATCTATCTCTCTATCGCGGGAGGAAGTGCGGTCCATAAAACGTACGCGCCTCCGTCGCCTTGACGATAAGTCGCGGACGAAAGGGGCCAGGGGGGGATAGAAACGTCCGCCTCGTCTTTCTTCTCCTTCTCTCTCCCTCTCGCAGCCAAGACTCTTACACTCTCGTGTGCTTTCGCTCAAAATCGATGGCCTGCGCGTTCTCTTCGCGCACGGCTCTTGGTAGCTTCAAAAAACGCCTCTCGCTGCTTTGCAACCTTATATTCGCACTCCGCGTAGTTTTGTTATCATCAATCAGAATTCGATTGATCAAAACCATAAGGCGTTTCTGACGCAGAACAGGGATAATTCTTTCCTCAAAAACTACATCTCGCTCGAAAAGCCTTAATTCTGACTTGCCAAACTAAAGCACTCACCGCAAGCGCTATATAGTGTGTGAGTGAGAGGGAGAGGGAGTCTGAGGGCTCTGATCGCGCTTTGATGTGCGGCAGCAAGCGGCGATGGCGGCGAAGAGCAAAAGCGGCAAGCGGGAGAGACAGAGAGCAGCGGCAGAGAGGGGAGGGGGGGTGAGGCGATCCGCGCGCTCGATGCGTCCGGACGCCCACCTGTTGACGCGGCTGTCGAGCTATGCTCCTCTGCGTTAACCAACCCCCCAAGCTCTTCCTCGCTTTAAACGAAGCTCTCTCTCTCTCTCTCTCTCTCTCTCTCTCTCTCTCGATTGCCGGGAAAAGTCCAAACATGTAGCTCACTTTCTGGGCTATTGCTTGACTGATCGTTGGCTTTTCTTTTTTATCGAAAAGGAAGAGGGGGAATGAAGTTCCGGCTATGTCGTCTTATTTTCATGTATAACCAGCATCCGTCGATTCTTATTAATTCCTTGTATTCTTTTTTTTCTCATTTTGATATCTCGATTTCTGAGACTGCTAATGATATATAATTGAGTTGTAGCGGGTACTGTAATGAGAAACGATACTGAACATACGATTTCATGAATTATTGGCGTACAGACTCGGATCTAATCTCCAGACGTAAATTTTACAAACTAAAACTTTATTGTTATTCTCAGCTGATCTTAACGTGTAAACAAACGTAAGTTATGTATCCGATACCGGGAATACACCGAAGATAATATTTGCAAGATTGAAAGTGCATATCGGCTGCGCCTAAAGCTCTATACCCGTCTCAATTGTCCGTATTAAAAATGAAAAATTTCCAATCGAAATCCGCGCGACGCTTGCGCGAAGAAAAAAGGGGTGCTTTCTTACAAAAGCCTAGAGATTCCCTTGAAACTGTTGTCGCTGTCACTCGGCAAAGATCGTCGCGGCGGCTGTCCGCAATCTAGTCGTCCCATCGATAACCTCGAACTCGACAGTTCTCGCCAGACGTCGGGCGAGGGCTTGCGAGAGAGAGAGAGAGAGAGAGAGAGAGAGAGAGAGAGAGAGAGAGAATATAAGTGGTAGTGAGAGAGAGAACGGGGGTCCTCTCCGTACTGTGCACTATACTCTCTCTATCGTCGGTCATGTCTATCTGCAGTCGAGCGGCGATATCGTGCGGCAGAGGCCCGATAGCCCCAACAGCGGGTGATCTCGCACGCGCGCGAGACAACAATGCAATCTCGCGTATAGACCCGCAGCGGTCCGTTAGATCGCTCATTTATATACGGGTGCGCAGAGAGAGGCGCGCGTTGATAGAGCTGGCATTAACGAAAGTAAAAAAAAAACAAACACTGTACGTTAGCAATAATTTTTTATTTGGCACGCGGGATCCTTTATTGGATTTAAGACTACTGATTTAGCGTGCAATGAGGATTAGGCTTTCTGTGTAAGCAATGAACTATTCGTTATTGACCCAAGAGGAAAATGATGATTGTTTCGTTCAATAAAATTATTATTTCAACTTTGAATTATTAAAGTTATCGAGCCTCGTGCAAGAATGTTTATCGCTCGATAGTCGCGCTGAACTTTCGAGTAATGATTGTGATAGAATTAAAGAGAATTTTAAAATAACTCCAACGTCTGGCTGATCTTCAAATAACACATCCTCAATATAACACAATTACAAACTGAAATATCAGGTGCATTACCTAAGAAGACGTTACAAATGATCGATGATATATTATTTGATTAATGTCGTTCAAAAAAATCCCAATAATAACTTTCTCCTTATCAGTCAATTAAAGTCGCAATCTCGAGAGTGTGTATTCTCTAGCAACGAGTCGAGCCAAACGATAATCACAACGACACCTACACGCGCGCCAATATACTCGAACGACTATCTCATTCTCTCTCCGGACGTTATCCCGAGAGCGATTGATAAGTGGGCACACATATAGCACATCGAACAATTTATTGCCGCAGCAGTCGAGGAGCTTACATTTTTTTTCAACCGCAGCCGTTATTTGATCATCGGTAAGTCGTAGCATATAACCTCGCTCGCGCGCGCCTCCGACTAATTATTCCAACGGGGAAAGCCAGAGTAACGACCGATCGTTCCCAGCCGCTACGATTCTCGGATGCAACAAGCTGCAGCCTCACTCTTGCTCTCCACCTTATACGACTCGCTAAAGTCTATAATACAAAAATCCGCGGAGAGGCTCGTTTGTCGATATCGCCGATTCGCCAGGATCGCCATAAAAGTTTATCGCGGCCGCTGCGGCGCATAAAGATCGGCAGCGAGACAAAGCCCGAACCAGACCTGCTTGTTCTATACGTGTCGACATGGAGTAAAAGTTGCTGCAACATCCACATGCAGATTGACAAGGCAGTAGCCCTACTTGATATTTTCAAGCTTGTATTATTGTCGTTACACAACGAATACATAATCCAAATTGCGCTTGCTTTTATCAAACATGAAACTCTTATAGAAATGTGCATAAATGTCCAGAATACGAATATAAAATCAAAGTATATACCAAAAGCGCTCGATAGCAGCTGTCCCTAAACACCGAGTTATTATAAAAAATAAGCCGATAAAGCGTTTAGGGGGCAGTAAATCGTCGATAGAGGTTTTTTTTTAACCAAGAGCTGCGCGTAAAGAGATCGGTCGATCTTAATTCGCTATTTGCTCAGCGAAACAATATTCGAGAAGCTGGAGCTGGCAATCATCGGTCCCCTATCATTACTCGGTGGGAGGGTGGGTAAAAGAGAGTCGCGAGAAGAAAGAATATCAGCCTGACGAGCAGTAGAAATCGCAGCTTGTACGCGTGGAAATGGAAACACAGAAAACGTCGAGAGAGGAGGAGCAGGGGGGAAGGGATGAAACGTACGGATAAAGCCGATAAGGCCAATACGTCTCTCTCTTCTCCGCAGGCCGTCGTTCTCGTAGCGACGACGACGAGAGAGATACAATATGAGCGCGAGATTCACTCTTGATAATAAACGAAGAAGGAGCGGACGACGAGTAGACACACAAGTGCGCGTTATGCGCCCCCTCGCCGGAGGAGAAGAAGATCCAGTCGACGGGATCTTTCCTTCTCGGAGTCAAGGGAAAAACGTTGTTGCTGCGTGGAAGGAGCCGAAGGGAATGTATGTTTGAAAAAGAGTGACAAGCAGCATGTGCTCTGCTGCGCGAGGGGCTCGCAGGTGCGCTATTGATGGAATCGGCCCATGGCATCATCTCGTTGTAGGAATCGGCTTGTTTGTGCGCAGCTCTCCCAGCAATCTGTTTCTTTCTTATTTCGTTGAATTATTGAATATTTTTCAGTGCGGTCGGAGATCGAAAGTTTCAAGTGCCCAGAGTTTATTTAAGCGCTAAGTAACAACGTTAAGCTATAAAGCGACTGTATTTATAATTATCAGGTCGATAAACGAAAATAACTGAGAAAATATACGTCATCGATAATAACAAAAACGGGACTAATAAGACATTCCTCAGAGCCACTTCGTCCAAAAATAGACGATTTTATATTTAGAGAACAAACTTGTACATTTTTTTTCCTCTACGTTTATACGAAATTCGAAAGCCATAGCAGCAAAGAGTCGTATAGCGAGTGAGCGTGTCTCTCGTCGATACGATCCCCGGGGCATATTTAAAAGAGCGTCCGAATATAAAAATCCATATTCAATATGTGGAATTTTTCTGGCCAAGAGAGAGAGAGAGAGAGAGAGAGAGGGAGTGAATAATACGGGCCGACTATCGGCATCGGGCAACGCGGGGCGATAGCGCGCGCGTGAATGTTAAAACCGCAGATAGCGAGCGGAGCGCCAATCAAAACGAAATATAATGAAATGCGAGATAAGGAGCGGATAGATAAGGACAGCCGCGATGAATCGACGAAGCAACAGCGGCAGAAGCAGCAGCAGCAGCAACGTCGCGATCCCTCGACTCTCGCTAAACGATATCAACGACTCTTCCAGAGACTCCCCGTGTAAGCGTGCAAGCCAAGGAAAAGCCCTGTGGGAATTATGAAGGCCTTAAACGCGTAAGGGCCATCGTGCGCTAAGATACAGCCCTCTGCGCACTCGAGTGCGGCTTTCTACGCAAACTGTGCCGGCAGATAAAATTCGAGCGGACTCCGGCCTTTTGTGCCCTATACCCAGGCCGCATTATTATTCCGTTGGAGATCGCACGCCGAGAGAGAGAGAGAGAGAGAGAGAGAGAGAGAGAGAGAGAGAGAGAGAGACGAAGGTGAGCCGACGCGCCTTATTTATGGATGGCCCTGCCTCGCGGCCTTGTCGGTATAGCCGCCCGCGGGAGCATATGCGCTGGACTAGGCCCTTTTGTCCACACAACTCCCCCCCCCTGCCCTACTCTCCTTCTTCAGCGATTTTCTTTGAGGGGAGCGTATCACGCCGGCTCTCCGCCGTCCTTTAGATACTTATCGACAAATTTTTCCTTAATCAGCCTTCCCCCCTTCCTCCACCCTTCCTTTCCCTCTCGATTCGTGAAATATGTAGCGCGCTGGAAGGAGGAGGGCGGGCGAAAGAGTTAGGAGAAGGGGGAGGCTGCGGGAATTCACTTGGATTCTGCCTTTATTTTGTCGGGCATATATGAGGAGTCGTATGATCTTGTTTTTATTGATTGTTTGCAAATTTTCCCCCGCCCCTCCGACTCTCTCTCTCCCCCTCATTCCTTCCTGGCTCTACCAAAAGCGTTCTTTCGGTTTCTCGAGCCTGCTCTTCTTCTTCTTTATTTTTTTTTGTTTCTTTTCTTCTCTCTTTTTCACCGAGATAAGTATCTCCGCTGAATTGTCTTGCCCTTTAAGATTTAACCTCCGACTGCTGGAGGGGGTTTATACAAATTCACAATAATCCCCGCGCTTTTGTAAAATAGAGATTTCGAGTATTCGCGAAGGTAAATTCGGTCTCCGCGAGGATTTCCGTTGATTTATCGATTGCTCATGTTGGTTTCGAATTTACCAAAAATTCTTATTTAAATAATATCGAATTTCATAGTGTATAGCAATGCCTTATCGACATCGTGACATCCGTACAGACAATTGCGCGTCGTTTTCGCGACAAAAAGGAAAAAAAGAAAGATAGCAATTCCAGGAGTCTCAGGTTGACGAAACGAAAGGCTGTGAAAGAAAGTGAATAGGACAGAGGTTGAGGAGTAAGAGAAAGCGAGGAGGAAGAGAAAAGGGCACGCGTGCGAGATGAGAGACAGACGGGAAAAATGGGTGGCGGCCGCCCTCAGACGATGCGAGACCTGATACACCAGTCTCGGGTACTGCAGTCCCGGCCTTTCGTACTACTGATAACGCCACACATTCGCGAGCGACTCCCTTTCCTTCAACAACGACACTCGCTTTCTCTCTCTTTCCATCGTCGACTCTCATCATGATTATCTCGGGCAGCAGTTATAAGAAGACGACTAGGTGCGTTTGAAAGCGCGTGGCTATCTTGTGAGCAGATGATTGTTTATGGGTTTATAATAATGCAAAAGTAGAACGAACGATTCTTTTGATAATTTATAGTTTCAAGGTGTTGAAAGATCTCGTTTCCCTCCAGACTTATGAAAATTTCAACGCTATGACGTGCATTCATTAATTAATCAATGACTTTTACGTACATTTTAATGAGAATTCATAAAGTCACATTAATTAGTAAAGACGAAGCACGATCTAACGTCAATTAAGACAGCCGCAAAATGACAACACAGCAGTAATGTCATTCTTATATAATTCCGTTTTTGCTTATGCGCGACAACTAAACCCTTTGACGTTTATTCCCAGGTTACATCAAGTAGACGTAGTCTCTCGCGACCGAGTTCTTCTGTAGTTTCTTTTCTTCTGTAGTTCTTGGCACTCTAGATGAGATTTCACCATGTGATAAGAATGCGTGTGTGCGTCCATAGCTATGACAACGAGTTCCGAGAAGAGGAGAATAAAATTAAGCAGTAAACTACTGCAATGTACAAAAAGCATGACGCCAATGTTAATTACACACCTTTACGTTAATCTATTAAAAGCTGCTCTTTAAGGTAAATTGAAATGACATTGTAGTTTCTGGCAAAAACCCGTACCTATACACCGTTTCCCAATGATTTCTTATAATCGTATATCTGTAACTGTTCGGCATAATGACACTTGTGAGTTTATGATGATTATCCATTTAGCAAGAGCAAAGAAATTAAAAAAAAAACCTATTCAAAACCTAATTTTCAGTAAAACAAGCGTCTGCGCACCAAACTCGCTCTCACTCGAGCCGAATGTCCATCCTTTTAAAGATGCATCAGTAGTAACAGCAGCGGCAGCGGCAGCTTAGTCGGGTGTACCCTTATACGCGGAGTATAGACTGCGCGGCTCTTTTCTGGAAAATCCTACGCAAACACATGGCGGAGAAGGCCGCAAGCGATGCGCTGCCGATAAGCTGCCTCCGGTCTTTATCTGCATAGGCCCCTGCGGCCACTTTTCGTCGTTGCTGCCCCCCCCCCTCCCAGGCCCCCCACCAGCATCGCTCCTTCTCTTCTACTGCGCTCGGCAATATCTTGTTTAGCCGAACAAATAGCGGGCACGCGACGCGCACTCGAGACACACTGCGCGCCGTGGAGGAGAGTCAGGGGGGGGGGGGGGAGGGGAGGCCGTCGCGTGTCGCGGCGCGATTATTTGTAGCCCCGTGTGTTTGCTCCGAGCAAATAGTCGACCTGCAGCAGAGAGCCGCAGGCCGGCGGCAATACAGCCGGCAGCGCTAAAGCCTTCTGCCTACCTCTGCTCGTTGATACTTCGTTTATTATGGATTTAGCCCTGAGCTACCAGACTCTTTGATCTTCTCGAGTGCTCTCTCTCTCTATCTCTCTCGTCGACGAAACTTGCTCCTCGTGCAATCGTTATCGGTGGTACACGCGCTTTTTCAATGATAAACGCGTCTTTTGTCTTGCTTTCTCTCTCACACATTTCACATTTGTATTACTTAATGCTTAATTTTTTGTCGATTTTTTTGTAAACCTTGACGTGACCTGCTCACGTTGTCACGGCTACACGAGGCCTTTGGCCTTTAGTCGTAAATAAACTTCAATTCAATTCAATTCAAACATACACACACAGATTCTCTCGCAACGTTGTTGCGCAATTTGCGTGTGCGGCTGTTTTGTTAATGATTAAGACGTGTTCGGGAGTGAATACTTTTTGCCTCTTTGTTTGTTAAATCGCAGGTTTCGGCGCTGAGACTAGTATAATATCGCTCGCGCTCTCTCGTGGTTATCGCAATCGTCATTGCAATCGTTAATTAAACCGTCTCATTACTTCACTGCATTACTTGTATACGTACGTGCCATCGTAAGCGAATAAGTCAAAATAAGCGATTAGGAGTCATACATATACACACATAAGCGAGAGGGAGAGAGAGAGACAGAGGTGAGCGAATGTTTTTTTCAGCGCTTTCGTTATCGATCGAACAATCACGTGTTCCGACACGCGTCATCGTTTTTGTACAACGAAAAAAAAGAAAACTAAGCCAATCGACTCAACAGCGCAATTTCGTCGCGTAAGACTTTTCGAAGTACGTAAATATGCATTCGTGACGTGATACCTAAATAAAAGTCTTGTAGAAGAAAAAAGTAGCCAAGAATTTATTTGCCCAGTACAATGTGTATAATGCTCTTTTCATAGACGCTCCGGATTAAAAAAAAAGAAATGGAAAATTTGGCATTCGCTGAACTTCATAGAGATGACACATACAAGCTCGCGTCAACTTTCTCTCAACCCCTCAATGAATTTCGCTTTGACCGTAACGCAGGCAAATAGCTTTCAGGCTTGTTTTCCACTCTGCGAACGGCCTATACCGCGCGGGCACTCGTGAATCTTTAATTTTTGATTATCAATGCCTCTCTTTCTCCTGCCTCGGAATTCGAAGAGTTAGAAGGAAGACGGCGAGGGGGGGGGAGGGAGCCGAGAGTGTCTGGCCGAAAATGGCCGGGGCGCCAGGCTTATCGGGCCCGGTCGCCGCGTGCGCTGCCCGATAAACCCGATGCCCGGGCGCGAGAGAGGAGCGGCCTGTCTATATCTCGGCGCGCATCTCCCTCAGTCCGCGCAAGAGAGAGAGAGCGAGAAGGAGAAGTGCCTAGCGCTTATAATCTGCCTATTATCTTCTCGCTCCTCCTCCTCCTCGATCCCTTCTTCACTATTGCTCGCTCCTCCCACCGATTGCCGCTCCGGCTTCTATATAACCTACTGCTCTCTCTCTCTCTCTCTCTCTTTCTCTCTGAGCGAGAGAGGAGCCCGATCTTTACGAGCCTGCGGGACTGGCGTGTACAATCGGACCCGAACTCGCCGCTCGATAAGTCAGATTTCTGCGCGCTTGCTGCCGGCTAAATTTACGAAAAGAATTCCCGTCCGCGCCTACTTAGAATGACGATGGAAAGGGGACGCTTGTATTATTTTTACCACGAGCATACGTATATAGGTGCATCAGAAAGCGAGAGACTTTTGCGCAGAAGCTAGTCTCGGTGTGTATACCTATTCCAACTGCAGCAACTAGACAGCGAGTAAGAGACACTGTATTCGGTCGGTCAAGGCTGACGAATGTCCCCGCGCGAGTCTCTCGGCGCGTGTACACATTAACGCCGAATTCAACTCGGTTGAATTTCTGTCTCTCGGAGAGAGAGAGAAAGGCCTCTTGACGATGCACACAATGGGTCGCAGTGTGCATATATGATGATTCACTAAAAGCAGCCACAGCAGTGGCGTCTACGCGTCCTTAGCATCGAAATTAAGTGCCGGCTGCTTATCTCTCTTTCGGGATTCGAGACGTTGAGCTAACCCAGACTCTTTCCTTTCCTCTCTCTCGTCTTCCCTCGTTTGCGTCTGCCGTTTTGTTCGCACGTCGCTTCGCTTCGCAACAATGTTCGAGCGCCAAAAATATATACGTACGAGAACTACGTTCGGGCAAAGTACACGCTTGCCTGCGATGTCGTCGGTTTCTTCGAATTTGCACATTCTGTGTACGTATTGAGAATCACTAATTTCTATTGATTTAATTTTTTTTTTTCAAAATAGAAAACATCCATATCGTATTAAATAATTATCGTGTAGAGTCACTCCTCTGCGAAAGATTCTCAGTTTCAATGACATACTTCGATTAAAAGCAAACTCCAACCATAGAATCATCCAACCTCAAAATTCTGCCGGTATATCAATGGACAATATAAAAGAAAGGTTGCATACACAAAGATGGCGATCTTACAAACTATGGCTTTTTGTACAAACGCAAAGTATATATAGAAGGAGTAGAAAGGGGGTGAGGGGGGTGAGGAGGGCGAGTTAAAATCTTTCTCTCTCCAGGGTAGAGCTCGCTATCGGTCCGCTATCGGCTCATTACGCTAATATTCACTCGAAATGCTGAGCGCGATAGGTTATCGCGATCGTTGGCTTCCCCGCTCCCTCTCTCTCTCTCTCTCTCTTGGCTTTTGGTGCAGCTGGGTGAAAGGGCGAACGCGCGACACACTCGCTTTAGCGATGATGCCCCCGGAGCCGCGACCTCGCGCGACCGCGAACCCACTGCTGCTGCAGCTCGTTGTTTTGTGCCCATGGTATACGGTGATCGTTATATGCCTTTTCGGAATTTTTCACTGCAAGATACCGAGCTTTCGGAATCGGCTAATCGACATAGATTCTCTGGTCTTTTGGTATACGTTTGGATAAAAGAGAGAGAAAATGTGTGATCAAGATTATGGATCATTAATTGAAAATGTTTATCAAGTTCGAGTGAAGGTTTAGAAGATGATCATGGTTCGTTCGAGCTGTGACTGAGTTAATCAATGATTTAAAAACGTCGATACCATAGAATTGCAGGCTTGAGCTCAGCATATTGCCTTAAAACGAGAGAAAGAGGTATTGGCTAGCAGCGGCTGTCCATTCGCGATTTCCCAAGAATTTCAAGCGTGTGTATTACAAAAATCTCCTTTTGTATATATATGAGGCGTAGATTGCGCGTAATCGCCAACTGATGTCATAAATTTCGTATCCTGCGTGAATCAGCGTCCTCTTTTTAAAAGCGCTTATCTGACATGATGAATTCAAGTCAGATACGCGTATTTTTAATGCCAACCGCGACAACACACGCACACTCGCACGCGCGCGCATGCACACACGCGCTCCTTGGACATTAACATATTAGCGTACGTGAGATAAAGACGTCGGAGCAGCGAGCACACTATACCAGCAGAAGCAGCGATATAAGCTTTAGCGAGTGCGAGAGACAGCGAGAGAGAGAGAGAAAAAACGATCGAGAAGGCAAGAGAGAAAGAGGAAAAAAAATCGGCTTGGCGACGGTGTCGTTAATTGACGAATATATCGCGAGAAAGTAATAAACCTCTCAAGCCTAAGAGAGAGAGAGCGAGAGAGAGGGGGGGTAGAAGGAGACAGGGAGTGAGAGATATCGACGATGATCTCATCAGGTCGCCATGGCCTGCTGCTGTTGCTGCCTCGTAAAAATCTGGAATACATCATCTCGACTATGCGATAAGAGAGCGCTCGGTCGTTCCGGTGGCAAGGACACACACGCATCCCGGCATCGCGCACGCCTCCCTCTCTCAGTGTGCAAGAGAGAGAGCGTGTACGCAGCAATTTGCACCTCGTGAACGATCGGCGCCTGGAGGGACACGAGTCGCGCGCGAGCTCCGGCCGCGAACAAGCATCGGACGGCGAGGGGGGAGAGAGAGCGATAAAGGGCCCGACGGCCAAGGGGAGGACGATGACTATACGACGACGTGGGCCCCCGGCCGCTTACAATGAAGAGAGGAGCCCTCACACGGCGAACAAAGAAAAGCCATGCGCCGGCAGAGCCCGGCAATAGCCGATCTCTCGAGTGTATACACCGTACCGCCGCCGCGCGGACGAGCAGCTACCGATATATATACAGGCCCCTCTGTGTATTCACGCCGGGGTAACACAAGCGCGCGAGAGAAACGAAGAACCGCAGAAGAGAGAGAGAGAGGCGCGTATACGAGCGAGAGATCGAGGGAGAGAATCGGAGGCCGCTATAAGAAGGAGCAGAAGAAGAAGAAGAAGAGGGAAAAAGGGGGAGAGGAGAGGCGATCTCGGGCGAGTGTACAGACACCATTCCGGCGATGCCAGGAGCGTGTCGTGGCAAGCCCGAGTGACACCACAATGCGCTGTAGCAATTTGTAGGCTCGCCCTTCGCTCGCCAGCTCCTCCTCGCGCGAGAGCGCCCCCTCGGCCCGGAGAGAGAGAGAGAGAGCTGCAGACTCTCCTTTGGCGCGCGCGACCGCCCTCCACCTCCTGCTCCTTGCACACACACACACACACCAACACCTGGTCCACGCACGCACAGGCACACACAGGCCTGCTACCCTTGCGCTACGTCTTCGCTCTTCTTGTGTATTTATGAGGCCGGCTCTCGAGAGCCGAAGCTTATTCGCGGCTATATCGCGCCGCTCTCTCTTTTTTTTTTCTTCTTTCCATCCTCTCGCTCCTTCTGTACCCCAAGCGCGATCTCCCTCTCCTTTCCTCGCGCGCGCACTCTTGTCCGCGGTATACTTTCCCTCCAGCCTCCTTTTTGCTGCCTATCTTTGTCTCTAATAAATTTATACTCTCTTCTCCTTCTTCTTCTCCCGATGCTATTGCTGCAGCGGCGCGGCCTTTAATTGAAAAGATATTCGCTTCTGCAAAATCGGATTCTCTCTCGAGCCCGTACCTCTTTTTTTTTTCTTCTCCGTACCTCTGGAATATTGCACTTTTGATATGACGAGGGATGACGCCGCGTTGTGGGCGCAAGGGGCGAGGAAGATTGAGCTTCATTTATATGCCGATCGCGCGCGAAACGTAAATTGGATTTTTAAAAACTACCCGTTCTCCGGCTAATCTGTTAATTTGGCCTGAAAGCTGATAATTTTCATGTCTCGGACGGAGGAGGAGAAGGAGCGAGTGTAGTTTTAGCAGTCGCCGGAATTTAACGCGATACGCGCGCGCACGGGACAATCGATAATGCGAAAAGCTTTTTCTTACACTTATGCAAACGCACCGATTTCGAGCTTGAAAACAAGACTTTGTTTTTTTTCCCTCGGGCTCTCGCTTCTTTTTTGTTTTACTTTTCAACCCGGTTGTGCATTCAAAGAGATAAACACACGAGTTGAATGAAAATAGAGCAAAATTACTAAAAGCTGCCTGACCACTTACGGCTTTATCTACTTCGCTGTTACAACTTGTAGTACATAAAGCATTAAATTTAAAGATGACTTTGGAAATGGACACAGCCGTCTTTCAAAATTCTTTGGCATCTCGGGAGTATTAACAACTTCAAATGCGGCACTAATAAAAACGGCTCTAATAAACAATCATCGATACACCTGCATTCCTTTCAATCTTCCATCTCCTCGTTCTATAATTCGGAAAAGCGCCAAAACGAGAGCAGAAAAATCACTCGTATACTCGCACGCATTACCGATCGCTTCCCCGAGGACGCTCGCGCTTACGGGGACAAACGAGAGGGTGGTGGTGGTGGTGGTCGATATCGGCGGCGAATCGGCGGCGCAGCAGCAGCCGCTGAGAGGAAGAGAGGCCCCCCCATCGAGGGGGTCCGTGGCCTAACTAGGCGCGAGATGAGTCTCGCGATAGGGCCCCGTGTGTGCCCCTCTCTCGCTGCGTGCGCGCACGCACGCGCCGCCCGGAATAAAGCGCCTCCTGCGCCCGCGGATAAGCCGCCGTCGCTCCTTTCGCGTCAACCCCCCTTCTCTCTCTCTCTCTCTCTCTCTCTCTCTCTCTCTCTCTCTCTCTCTCTCTTTCTCTCTGCAGACGCAGAAAAAAAGCCGCGAAGAAGCTGCTCCCTTTCTCCGGCTGCCGGATTCGGTGTATACGCGCGCGCGCACCAAGAGAGCAAGGGGGCGGGCGGCGGCAGGAGGGAGGAGCAACAAACGATCGACACTGATATCGGCAAGCCGCTCGGCACGATTTGCGAGTTAGCCATTCTCGCCCCCTCCCGCTGCCTGGTGTAGACTCTCTCTCTCTCAACTGGTCTTTTGTTCCCGCGGGCCCCTGCGCAGAAGAGGGCCGCTGCTGGTACGCGCCCCCCTCCTTCTCCTCCGCGCTTTCCTTATCCACCCTGAATCGATGTCCTCTCCTCCCCCTCTCATCCCGGCGACGTTCGCTTTATTGGCCTCTTCCGCCTCATTTCGCGAGATTTGACTCTCTTTTGTTTCGATCGATATCCCCTCGCCCCCTCCCTTTAATTCTTTTTTTGCTGTGGCGAGAGAGAGAGGGGGAGAGGCTCGAACGATCGGATAGTCGTCCGTGTGTTTTTGCAGCTGGCCTTATTCGTTGGGGCCCTGTAGGCTGCCTCCGTGGAGATTAGGCCCTACACACCGGAGTTATTTTACAAGGCCGATGAATGGCCGATGCGCTACTCTATACACCGACCCTCCCAAGATATCCACCCGCGCGCCCGGCTATACGTGTTATGGACATGTCCGAGCAATGCTGTTACTACTAATGTTTCGATGGGCCGCATTCAACGGGCATCAAGATTGCCCGCCGCGCTTTCGTGCAACATAATATCATTCAAGTCAATTACGCGTTTTAATACTCGACTAATCCACGTTGTAATTTAGCGAGCGTATATAAAAAAGCCGTATGTACATGCAGCCGTTAAATAAAATTACACAATCAATGTACACATAACGAAATCCTAAATAATCTAACCGAGTAGATTAAACCAGCTTATCGTATCCACACCATCGGCGCTATTCATTTAAACGCCCGCGTTATATCGCGCAAGCAATATCGTCCATCAATGAAAGTTCACACCTACCACCAGAATGACAACACACTGCAGCAAGAGCCGCACAAAAGGACGACCCGGAGAGTCATCCCGATCGTATAAGAGAGAAAAAAAAATGAACCATAGGCTACGAACACACACACACATATACAAGCTTGGTTCAAAAGCCCCGAGGCTGCGAAGCATATATATCTGGAGAGAGAGAGAGAAAGAGAGAGGATGACGCAGAGGGTAACGTTTAAGGAAGCGCAGGGCACATTGGCCGGCGTCATCGCTTATTAATTTGACAATCGGCTCGCGCCGCAGGGGGCTATAGGTACCGCTCGCTGCGCCGCGGGACGCCTCTGCCGAGCCTCAGCACACTCTCTCTCTCCCTCTATCTTTCGTGCCACGTTTTATTAGCGGACGCGCCAGCCACGCCTCCGGCACGTCATTAGCGTCGTTTTCACGGCTCTTGTCCCGAGCAACGAGCGTTACGGGCTGTTTTATTGAGCGTGCCCCCCTTTACCTCTTCGTTTTGCTTTTCTTTTTCTTTTCGCTTTTTTTTTAAAAATAGCACGGTTTACTCTTTGTCGCGTGCAAGATAGTTTTCGAAAGGGTAACGACTGGTGTGAAGAAGTGGATTAATATATTGTTGGCGTATAGTATAGGATGTTGACTTTTCTAAACTGATTTTCGTATTTTTACACCAAGCGTAAAAATTAGAGGCGAATTTTTCCAGAAATTTCGCGAAATAGTTAGAGGCGACGACAGGGGGGTGAATAATTCATGCGGGGGGTGCAATTACATGAATTTAACGAGTATAAGAAATGATTATCCGGCGTTATTCCCATAAATAAAAGATACGAGCGAAAATGAATTTTTAACGGCGAGGTGAAAAAAAAGAGTATCATTAAAGTCAAAACGCAGAAAGTCGTGATTTAATAATCGTCCGAGTAATTCAGAGTTGATTAAAACGAAAGAAAAAAA
The DNA here is from genome assembly GCA_030522585.1 of Anagyrus pseudococci. Lineage (NCBI taxonomy): Eukaryota > Metazoa > Arthropoda > Insecta > Hymenoptera > Encyrtidae > Anagyrus > Anagyrus pseudococci. The sequence goes on along the minus strand of JAPYYQ010001169.1, from coordinate 103,703 downwards.
AATCGCGCCGTGCTCGTTTCGCGTAATTCGCGAGGAGCTGGAGGGAGGGGAATTATTATCGCCTTACAATTAATCTAACTGCAAACAGACACACACACACACACACACACACCGTGATACACTTGGCACTGGTTAAAAATTAACGAGTCCGACGGTTATAGAGATAGTCTTTCTGCCAATCTTTGCGAATGTTTCGCTCACCTGGACACGTAACGAATAAAGCATAATCAAACTCAGATATTCAATGTTGATAAAAATTCGCAACAATACTCACGTTTTGTTATAAACGTTACGCACGTTTTACGTACACAAAATTTTCAAGCTAAACTTATTGCAAGCGTTACAAAATGTTGTAACAAAATTATAGGCAACCCTGATTGTATGAAGGTGTAAATAAAAGATTAAAAGGCGTGAAAAAAAAATCTCACCAACAAAACGCAAGATAATCAAGCCAACAATTGACTAGAACAGTCCGAAACTCGTGCAGGTGGGCAAAATTTCAATCGTCGGGGGCTCGCACGCAACCGGCGCTCTCGATCCTATCCATCTCTCCGAGCGTAGTTTAGCTTTTCGTTCCGTGATTGATAAGTCGGTGAGGTGAGGGCCGAGGCATCGAGTGAATTTTTACGAGCATCATATTTCACGTCCGACCGCGTGAGTTTTAGTACAAGCCCCCGCAGCCTGTTTCGCCTCTGTTACTTTGCAACTCTCTAACTCGCCGAAGCGATTCGATTGAAAGTTACGAGCTTGATTATACACACGTGACGCACAGAATTTAATTCTATTCGCTGAATTTCTCAGTTTTAATTTTAACAGCACACCGTGGACACACAAACGCGCAACGCTCCCGTACGGTCTTAAGCTCCACGGACACACGGTATTAGTCGAATCTCGATTAACTCTCGAGAATCGGTAGCAGCGAGCGTCAACGATCGATCGGGCCCATTTGTCCCTGACACAATAACTAATATCTCGCTGATATTCAGCGAGAGAAAGAAAGAGGACAATCCATGAGCTTTTTCCACACGTGTGTTCCTCTCTCCTTCTCGTTTTTTCAGTTGTCCCCAAGAGTTGGCGAGAGAAGGCACACACGCGAGAGAGAGAAAGAGAGAGCAGAGCGCCGGCAGCGGAACCGGTTCCCCAGCTCGTATTTGAGTGCTCATTTGAATTTACCCGAAAAGTCCATCAATTGATTAGATTAATAATATAGCAAGGATCGATAGTTTCCGAGCCGGCTGATAAACCCGCCGCCGACTGTATTAAGTGCATTAATCACTTTTTTTCACCAAAAGATCCTCCGCCTTTATTCCCTCTGTATATCTGCTATTCGCTGAATTTTACGGCTAATTTCGCAGAGACGATTTTTCCGATGACTCCAGACCAAAACAGTGGCAAAGGGAAAAAGCCGCGGTTATAATACCGAGAAAGCAATGGCGGGGGAGGGGGGGAGAGAGGTGCGTTGTGTACATTAGAGTCGGAGGCGTGCGCGGCTAGACGCCCGGCGGCCGGTGCACGCGCGACCGCCCGGCCACGTGACGAGCGTCAGCCTCGAAAAGTCAGCTGACGGGGAGGGCGCGCGCGAACGCCCGCGCGCACGTTTCGAACTAGCGCGAGGAAAAACGGAGCTTGCGCCCGACGATATGCGAGCACAAAGCGCGCGAGACTTGTATCTAGGCGACGCGGCACACGGGTTGCCCGGCTACAACATGTGCGCCTACAGTTGGCAGAAATATTTGCAAACTCTGCTGGTGACCGTTTGAACACTTAAGGGGGGGGGGGGGTAGAGGGGTTACGGTCGAAAGGCATGGCAGAGAGAAAGCTTGGGCAAGGTCGAGACTTACGTTTCAGTGGCTTGGGGTTGCTCTGCTTGCGGCGCGACATCGTTGGCTCGCTGCTGCGGCCATCACCAGCAACGACGAGACATCGGAGCTGCTGCCGGCGGCCGGGCCCGCTGGTCCAGCCTGCGCGCGTGACCTGGCGCACGGCTGCCTCCGCGGCAGCAGCCAATGCCGATCGCTGCCGGGGCTTGCCTCCTAGTTCCGATGATCCACCGCGGCGGCACAATTGCGGGCGAAGAGTCAAAAACGAGATCGCCCCCCGGCAACGAGCTTAGGGATTAGGAGCCGATGGCCGATCAAGGCCGGGAAGGATCGCGAGAATTAAAAAATCAACATGGACGCTCCGGGGATTCCGGTAAACCGGAGGAGCTGGGGAGGGGAAGGGAGGAGATTTGGCAGGAGAGAAAAAAGCGAGCCGGCTGGCCGCTATCGCTGCATATGTATCCCTAAGTGCCGGGCACACGAGAGGGCGAGCGTGTCACAGCAGTGAGAAAGAGACCGCGGAATGTCGCACTAAAATATTCCCTCGAGGCGTTTTTATTGTCGGTTACACGCGGCACAGAGGCGCGTTCGAATCCCGGCTAGCAGGAGCTGCGGGGGGCTCCGTCGACGACGACGAGGACACTTCAAACGGAGCAAGTGCAAAGAAGAGCGGCAGCAAGCGCAACACCGTCGGCAGCGGCGGCGGCGACGGGAGAGGAGCGATCGCTCTCGGAGAGCGCGGCGACAAACACCTCGTCCCTCGGCCGCTGGCAGCGGGCAACTAAAACAAACGGCCGCCGCGCTGCCAAACAACCCCCCACCACCAAGGCCGCTCTCTACCGCCGCCGCCGCCGACAGCGCCGCGCGCGCTGGTGCACACCCACACGCGCGTCCACGTTGTACAAGACAACATACAACCGCGACTCCGAGAGCGAGACACACTCTCCGCGCTGCAATAAAGTGGGGGAAGAGCCCGGCGCGACGCCTACCCGGGTCACGTGACTGCCCGACGTCAGACAACACTCGGCAGAGCGCGCCATTGGCCGAGACCGACGGACAAGCTACTGGAGCGCCTTTTTGATTTGGCTTCCGGGTGTCCGCAGGAAAAAGAAGAACGGAAGTGCACGGCGCACGAGAGTTCTCCATCTTCCGAATGCAGAAAAGCCGTTGCTCGAGTTTCGGGAATTCGAATACTAGATTTGAATTTTCGACGAAACGTTTCATGTTGAATCGCTTCCACAAATTGTAGTGTAAATCATAAGGATTCTTTGCATTTGAAATTAACAACAACATATATTATCTTTGTTGTACTGATAATCAGTTTCTTATCATTTTATACTTTATCTCAATGAAATTTGAATGTCTGCTGTTATTTGTCGCATAAAATATTTGGAATTTTGTTCGATCAGTTATCGATTCTAACTACTTTCATTTGAGAAGTTCTGTTAAAAATTAAAAAATATAACTCGACATTATGTAATTAGGTTGATTTTTAGTTTTATTCAAGCTGTGGAAGGTACTTTGATGTTTTTTTCTGACACATGTAACTTGCGTTTCAATAGCTTGCACTCAAAATAATTTTATTTCAATTTTCGATTTTAATTGATTATTTTTGAGATTTTGACACTCATGTGAAAATTCTACAGAGAAGCAGGATTTTTAACAATCAATGGTTAAGTATAAAAAACGAAATAAGATAAATTATTCCTCATATTGATTTGACAACGTTATTTATGTCTTCCATGATCTAGAATAATGGATGAGAAAGGGAGTAACAATAAAAGATAAGCATAAATTCCAATGAAAAATCATTTTAATCCTTAAAAAGTATTTCTAAAGTACATTAAAAAGTGCATTAATACTAATTGATGTATATAAATAATAAAAAAATATATTAAAATGCCCTTAAGTGACCATAAGTCGTGGTGCTATATTCATCGACATTAATTCTTGGAACAAAAGTTTTGCCGCATACGGCAATCTGACTTGTGATATTTGAGTTTTGTTTTTACAGCCTTTACATTCAAAAGTATTGTTTCGCAGATTTGCAATAGCAATCAAGCCGCAGAAATTACAAACATGTATTCTGTAAGGATCAGATACTTCGAACAAACGCTCGCGCAAAAATTGAGCTGCTCCATGGCTGATTTGACAATCACGTTCCATCTCTCCGAAACGTAAACCTCCATCTCTGTAAGAGAAAAAGATTAATGTTAAATCATTTTCGATCAATAATTACTTTACAGATTCACAATAAAAAAATGCTAAGCAATTTTTAATTTGAACATCAAAATTTCTGTACGAACCTTGCCCTACCCTCCATAGGCTGTCTTACAAGAATCTGTACAGGGCCTCTAGCTCTACTGTGGATCTTGTCGTCCACCATATGTTTTAGACGCTGATAATAAGTTGGACCTAAGAATACTTGAGCGTTGATTTTGCGGCCCGTGTGTCCGTTATACATAACTTCGTTTCCTCTCAGTTGATATCCGTACTCCATCAGCAGAGTCGAAATCTTCTGCACGTTGACGGCGTCGTTAAATGGTGTGGCATCACCGATTTCACCTTTGTTAGACGAGACCTTGCCCTGAATACACTCGATCAAGTGACCAATTGTCATACGAGAGGGGATGGCATGGGGGTTGATGATAATGTCGGGCGTGAGACCTTCGCAGGAGAAAGGCATATCTTCTTGGCGATACTGGATACCGCAGGTACCCTTTTGTCCATGACGCGAGGCAAACTTATCGCCAATCTGCGGTATGCGCACGCTGCGCACGCGGATTTTGCAGAATTTGTAACCCTCGCTGTTGAGAGTTAACATGACCTGGTCGACGATACCGGTTTCGCTGTTACGTAAGAAAGTTGAGGCGTCGCGTTTCGTGAAACGTTTCGTCGTGCTGTCCAGCTGAAATTTTTATAAATTACGCATGAGAAATCGTTACAAGGCGAATAACAAAATATTTACACAAATTTTAGAAGATAAGACAAGTTTTCATTACCTCGTCCTCGTTTTCCGGCAAAGTCAGGGTTTTGCCGATGACCACGTCGTCGCCGGATACTCGAACACCAGGAGCAATAATACCATCGTCATCCAACTTATCGTAGATAGCGTTACGCATGCCCTGACACGTTTGCCGATTAGGTTTTTCGAATTGCTCCTCTTGATCACCAAACTTCTTTGTTTCTGAGTCCTTGTACGAACGGTAAAACACTGATCTGAAGAAACCACGTTCAACAGCACTTGCGTTCAAGATGACACTATCTTCTTGATTATAACCCGTGTAGCATAAAATAGCTACGATGCTATTGATACCGGCGGGAAGCTCTCGGAAACGCAAATACTCCATCGATCTGGTGGTAACAAGTGGTTTATGTGGATAGTAAAGGACGTGCGCAAGCGTGTCCATCCGTACGTGGAAGTTTGTTATGTAAACTCCCATAGCTTGTTTACCCATAGCACTCTGTAAAATTTAAAATATAAATTATAAAGATTTATTTTTTAAACTAACTCTTAAATTTGTATTTGACATTATGTAATAAATATGTGCGTACTTGATAGGTGTTCCTAGGACTCTGATTGTGATCAGGGAATGGAATAATCGAAGCACACACTCCCAAAATCATAGCTGGATGAATTTCACAATGTGTATATGTTGTACAATACGCGTTTTCTTTTTCTTGTCTTAGATCGTCCGGTGACATTGCAATCATTACAGTTTCCTCTTCAAGGGTATCAATATATTCGACTACACCACTAGCAACAAGTTCTTGCCATCTGTTGACAAATAATGATACAAGTTAATATTTTTAACGTTATTTAGAACAAACAATTTTTAATAAAGTTTTTATCATACCCATCATTGTTGTAGTCTCTGTCTTTGAGCATATTAATGTGTTGTCTTTTAAGCAACAGTTGCTGATTTTCCACGATTAATAAAGGCCTACTAATTCTACCAGCGTCTGTATAAATTCTGATTTCACGATCTCGAATATCTCGAATCATCGATACTTCACTCACGATGATGTCCATCTGTCGTCGTAGTTTTCTTAAAGTAGCCATCAACTGATCAGGATCTCTGTGAATTCCAACCCAACAACCGTTGACAAAGATCTTTGTCGCATCAGCAATGGCACTAGGTGCTATTTCTTCCAAATTTTCCATAGACCATTCCTCCAAGAACTCAAGAATTGGAGAAGGCTGAGAACCGACACTAATATAGGCCATTAGTGCAAGATTTTTTACAAGACCGACAGCGGCTCCTTCGGGTGTTTCAGCGGGGCACAACATACCCCACAACGTATTGTGAAGCTGACGGGGCTTGGCCAGTTTGCCGTCACGTCCGATGGGCGAATTCACTCGCCGCAAGTGAGACAATGTTGAAGCAAAGGTCAGTCTATTCAACACCTGAGATACTCCAGCTCGAGCCAAGTGAGCTTTCTTCTGGTCGCCCCAATTACCCGTAGCTAATGAGTACCTTAAGCCGTCTGTTATGATTTTCGTTTTGATTGCCAACTCGAGATTGAAGTCTTTTCCTCTGTCGATGAATTTCTGTGCGTACATTCTCACTTCTTTCATCAAATTTTTAAACAGGCCACGGAAAAGGAATGCGAGTAAAGGGCCTGCCAAATCAAGACGTTTGTTACCGTAGTGATCACGGTCGTCCAGTTCTCGACGACCCAATGAGGCAGATAGCAACCTGTGTACCATGTAACCAAGAAAGTAAGCTTTCTTTGTCTCACAGAAATCACTAATACCAACGTGAGGTAACATTTCTTTTTGCAAAATTTCTTTGGCATATTTTATACGCTTTTCCTTTGTTACACCAGGCCTTGCTCCTCGAGAACCAATGAAATTTAACGCAACATTTTGTTCTTGAATGACGAAAGCTTCGTCCAATGAGGGTTTTACCATTTCCATCATTTCAGGATCATCGAAATCGTATATAATATGTTCCAAAATATCACGATCCGCGACGAATCCAAGCGCTCTAAATACAATCATAATAGGAATTTCCTGCCTAATGTATGGCAAAACAGCAACAATTCGCTGTCCAATAGCCGATTTCTTGATATTCTATAAATAATTTTAAAAAATAACTAACAATAGTAATAATGATGATAAATACTTTTAATATTTTAAACGTAAATAACGTTACTTACGGCCCCACTTTTTGCCATCATGTTAATCCATAATGTTGATGTAGGACGGGAACTGTGTTCCAAGCATGATCGAATTTCACACTTAAATGCATATTTACCATCTTTCATACTAAATACGTATACTGTGTTAGTTGCCATTTTCTCTTGAGCAATAAGAACCTATAGAAAATAATTTAAATAGTAATAAAAAAAATAAGTAAAATTACAAATAATATAAAGGTCAGTGAATTATCGTTTATTTACCTTTTCAGATCCGTTGATAATAAAGTAACCACCAGGATCCAGTGGACACTCATTCAATTCTGTCAAATCACGATCTGCCAATCCAGCAAGTAAGCAATACTTTGACCTAAGCATGATAGGTATTTTACCAATAAATGTCTTTTGTAGCTGTGTTTCTAAAAGTAATCAAGTAAAAAAATATTAGCACTAAGTTTTATGTAATATATCTCAAAATTTAATAACACTTACCAATTGGATCCTCTTCATCTTTGCGAATGGTTTTAGTGATGTCAACATAGAGAGGTGCAGAGTAGGTAAGATTCCTAAGACGAGCCTCGTTGGGCATCATAGGTGACGGTGCTCCATCCTTCTCCCAATGGGTTGGTTTTGAAAGGTAGATTTGCTCGAACTTGACAAAATGTTTCACAGGATTTTCAATCTCACCGGTAGTATGCTGTGCCTCAGCTTGCAACTCGATTTGCGGTGAATCTTCAACGATTCTCTGGACCGACATCTCGATGAATTCATCAAAACTGTCGAGCTGCTGACGCACCAAACCTTTCTCATCAAAGTAGGCGTTTATGACTATCCAACAAGCCTCCTGCCATAGTTTTGACGAGATATCTTCCGCCTCCTCGTCCTCGTAGGTTTCAGCTAGACAATACAACACAATTGAATAAGTTTTTCTATTTACTTTCTGCTCCACTTTTTAGGTTAAGCATAGTTTACAACAGAATGTAATATATCGATCTGTAAAGCAATTATTATAAAGATAGAAACTGCTCGCTTATACTTACGTTCTTCTGCGTACATCTTGGACGCTGTGTAGAGTTATCAGTAAGGTTTTTCAATAAAAACACTTGCGAGCCCGTGGCCGGTCTTATTGTTTCGTCTTATTGCTCGTCGCCATCCGTCAAGGCGCCAACGCGAACTCAACCTAAACCGCAAAACCGGGTGATCGTCATAGGGCGCCGCCCGCGTCCGCCTGCGAAATTACAAAATGCGCGCGCACACGACCCCGCGTGACGTCACGATTTTTTTAAAAAGCCGCGTATGTTTGAATTTCCTACGAGAAATTTCGAGAATTGCAAATATTTACCGCGTTTTCGCATAAAACAACTCTTTGCGCGCTTGGTAATAACGGAATATTAAAACTGGAGTTGACCATTCAAACTTGTAGCTTCTTCGCATTATTAGCAATTGTATTGTGAGAGCCAATAAAAAAAATAAAAATAAATGAATATTAGTTGTGCTAAAGTTATTTTTTTTTCAAACGAGTTTTTCGAACAACTGTTTCTCACGTTATGTAAGGCAAAATCAACTTGGCGCAATCGACAATATACGTATACATATGCGGAAGTGTAATTCCTTAGCGATAATAAACAATTAAAATGACATTAATGCTCCACCTGCTGGCTGCGCGATATGTAATTCTAAGCGATAAACACGCGTAAAATTCGTGCGCGTTGCCGGCGAACTTTCGTAAAATTACAAAACCGAGCGAGAAGCTAGTCGGTAATTGGCCATTGGGAAATTTCGCTTTTCAATTTACCACTGTACAAAAGACTGCGCATTTTCCTTTCTTTCTCCCTCTGTTTACATCACAGCGTGTAATACATATCACACGTACGTAGTTGGAAACTTTTTCCACTCTGCACTTGAGTTTTATCTATTATAACTTATCGCCGAGGGCCCAAGATATAACGACGATTACATGTATACCTATATATATTATATTTCTCTCCGGCGACGATAATGAAAATATCGTTTGTAATATATTTCGAATTTGTTTATCGGCCTGTACCATCGGGAATTTGAAATATTCGTTTATTTACATCGCACATAACGACCCGAATCGAGCACGAAATTCAAAACTATATGTACTGCGTATTATAGTCGGAGCGAGCGCGGTCAGCGCGATATATCGCAATAAATTATTTAACGATGTATAATCCACGAACGAAACAAGCTGGTACTAAACAAAAAAGAAACGATAAAAAAAAACAATGCACATCGTATCGTCATTACACGATGCCCGTTTATTAGCGATCGAGAACAAAAATAAGTCGGGCCCGCCGTAGCGGGGCTCGATAAGCCGGAGAGGGAGAAGAGCGCGTTATACACCTCGCGTTATAGCGCGGAGAGAGCCACGCGGCTCCCGGTATCGATTGGAATTTTCCTCCCGATCTTCGGCCGGCCGCCTCTGGCGCGAAGTAAAACAAAAAGCCAACCCCCCGCCCGCTTGTCACTGCCCCACCTTTGAAGTCTATTCCAAAATCGATCTTTCCTCGCTGATCGGCTAAAGAGCCCTCTCTCTCTCTCTCTTACACTCGCGCAGCACACCCGCGTCTTAGGCCGGAAGCCCGCCGGCGTCTACGTCACGCCTACACGTTTCATATGTATACATATCTAGAGAGAGAGAGAGACCGGAGCGCGTATACGTAGCTCTCGCGTGTGACGCTACGTATGCTCCAAGCGGCGGAGGAGGGTGCGCGCGGGGAGGGAAGCTCTTACCGCGACCCGTTCACGTGATCAGCCGTGTGGGCTCCTCTTCGCGCCGACCTTCCCGCCAGGCCTTGTCCGCGTCAGCTCATAGTCTCTCCTTTCTTTTGCTTCCAGTTCGAGGAAAAGGCTTGAATTTCGTAAGCCCCCCCGCTTTTTATCCATACGGGCTTTCTCTTTCGGATGAGCCACCGAGTCTGCGGTATTTAACGCGCGCCTGTATTGTGTATACCTGGTATCGCTATATATATATACACACTGGCCGCGCTGGGAAAACGTCGCGAGGTGGGAAAATCCGTCGAGGCGCTTTTGTGACTTGTATCGCGCCAGGCTGAGCTGACACCGGATGTCCAGATTATGAATTATGAGCTCTCGCTTTAAGCTCCGTATGCGAATATCAATGCGAACAACGCACGCTCGGCCCCCGAGCTTTCGCTCTTTTCACGCGGCCTTATACATAATATGCATGCTCGACTAGGCTGTAATGTACTCTTGTGTTATCTTCGCTTCGGGGAATCGCGCGGATGTATTATTGACGATTCGCGGACAGTTTGGCCGGGTTTCGTTGTACAAGCCAGACCTTGGATCTAATGTTTTTCAGCTCCAAAAAAGTGTGTCGCAGACGATAATTCACAACGCAAGCGAGATTACAGCTCCGTCTGGATATTTGTCGCTCTATTATAAACGAGACAATCGATCTGTTTGTTTTGTTATTTTCGACGAAATACGAAAGAAAATATTTATTAGCGCGAGATTGAATTGAATTTTTGTTTTTACCTGATAAATTGATACCGTAAAATCGTCGTGTTTGCAAAAGAGCAGGCGCGCTGCGACAAAAAAAAAATGGAACGAAAAAAATCGTTCTTATCGAAATTATTTATGAAGATGTGCAATCGCGAGTGTCTACGTGATGAGAATCGCGTAACACTGCAATATTCCTGAGAATTAAAGCAGAGAGAGAGAGAGAGAGAGAGAGAGAGAGAAAAAGAGACGAGGATAAAAAGACTTGGGTGCAAAAGTACGTTGCACGTGTATGAATGGAATCATTATGGCCTATACGTATAAATCGATAAAACGAGCGCGAGAGGAAAATTCTGATCGATAAGGAAAAGCTTTGAAACAATTGCTTTTTTGGCATAAGTTATGTGTCCTGTTTTCAATTTGTCAATTATGTTTACGTTTTTTTGTTTATCATTAAACAACTTATGAATCTAGAATATAAATCTTGTAAATTTTGCGTCTAATGAAAAAAAAAACAACAAAGTTTTATTCGTTTGATAACAAACATTTTGATTACTACGGAAGAACAAACCGTAATCTAAGTAAAAAGAAACCGTATGTAAAGTGTTCTTTTTTCCAGACAAGCACATCTATCCAGCACATTAAAAGAGGAGGCCATTAATCAATTGAACCACCAACTCCGCCCAACAACTTTCCTATAACGCACCGACGGCACGTGGGTATCAAAGTCCAAATCGTCATCAGTTCTCGAGTAAACACAGTAATCCAAAAAAAAATCCCCGAAAAAAATCCCCAATATATAGCGAATCGATTGAATTTCCGTACAAAACAGCAGCCGGTGCGCGAGCGAGAAGATCGGAGCACGTTTCGTATACACAAGCCACGATAGGCGCGCTCATATATACAGACAGAGAGGGAAGAGAGTGAGGAGAAGAGAGAGAGAGAAAGAGAGAGAAAAAGGTCGTCGGGCGCGATCACGTGGCTGCCGGCTGACTTTGCGCGGCTCACACGCCTCCGGCGGCGCAGTGACCGGGATTTCGGCGGCGCCTCTCTGCGCTTGTTTACCGGGGCCTCCTCCTCCCCCTCGTATAGCTCTCCGGTATTCCAGAGAGCGCTACGAGAATTACGGCCGCGGAGTAGGGGCAGGAGATTGCCCGATGACTCATTCGCTTTGCGATCAAAACAACGAAAGAGAGAACGAGAGGGAGAAGAAGAAGAAAAGGAGAAGCGCCCGGGACATTCTGCTTCTTCGGCTGCCGGCAATTATTATATTTTCGATGTATATATACGCGTATATCCTGCGTCGCGGCTATTGGCTACTGCAGCTCTATGCGCAGTCGATTTCGATATTATTGTTGCTTTTGCTGACTCGAGGAAGTGTGCTTTATTTATAGGACATGCTCTTTTCATTCTGCATGTACCCGTATATATGTGTGTGTGTGGGAGTGTGGGAGTATACCTCTCGGAGGATTGACCGGTGATTAATGCGCCTGTATTTATATACGTTACGCTATTTTTCTTTCTCTTTTTTTTAATATCTTTTCGAACTTTTGGGACAAATTGTGTTTTGATATTCAATTAGAAAGCCCATCTTATCATCCGAATAATTTTCCAGAGGCGCACTTTTCCATAAAATCAACGTTAGCCTGGAAATTTTCTTAAATTATTATACTTGAAAATATCGTAGCGCTCGTGTTTCGTGGAAAATTTACAGCTGACGCCGAGTATAGAGCGTACTCATTAAAAAAAAGAAACGTTTAATCGGCCACGCAGTTCTCGCGAAGATCGAATGGAAATGTTCGTCTCGCATTTTCCGTAATTGAGTAAGATCAGATATCGATTACGTTGTAGAAGCGCGACGTATCGCCATATATGCTTACTTATAACACACATAATAATACATGCCCACACAGAGCAAAACGAATCAATTTAGTGCAATGAGAATTTATCGCCAAGTCAATTAGTTAAACGCGCTTATTTTTCTTTCGCCTCGCGTACCCCTTATAACGCGCATCTGTCTGCATATAACATATGTGTCTCAAATGTTTTCTCAATATTACTCATGTTAATTTCGTTGTTTCGCTCGTGCTTTTAACGATTTCATTATACAGGATCAAACGAAACTTTTAATCATCCTCTATGTACTTATCACAACGCTTAATCACCAGGTGAAAGAATAGTTCTCGCGAGTCAACGACAATATGCCGATGCAAACGATCCTCGTTACAAGAATAATCGATTTTTTCACGCTTTCCGAAATCACAGTTGAACAGCGATATTACGTAAACCGGCATCGGCTTGATAAAATAATTTGACAATTTTTTTTTAACTTTTCCCACACTAGCCACACCTGCAATAATACAACAGCAGAATGTATATCAATCAAAGACCGAGACGCACAGCACCGGCACTCGTTCGTTCCCCAATCCAAAAAATCTCGTTGCACCTGACTCAAAGAAAAATAGCAATCGAGTGGTGCAGTCGCGCAAAATGTTGCAGGAGCGCGATTGTAATGGCGCTCGGTAGCGCAATAAACCTTCAGCCGCTGCGGCTTATCGTCGTGCCTTATCGCTCAAAGTCACTCACACAGCCCCCAAAGCCAGGGCGTACAGTCTGCCCGACGACGCTGCGTCGAATTTCGTCTTATCAACTGCACAAAAAACCGAGAGGGAGAGAGACGGAAAGAAAGAAGAAAAAAAGTACAAGCGCGACAAGCAAAGGAATATAAGAGAAGTGGCGCCAATTTGAACTGCCGGGAGAGCGAGCTGCGCTATCTAGCCGGCTGTCTCGGAGAGCGCAAGGCGCCGGAATTGCCGATAACGCGATATTAAACGCGCGCGCGCGGAGGGGCCGGACCACGTGCGCATCACACAGAGTCCCGTGCGCGCGATATATTCCCCGAGAGCGTGTGTCTGCGCTCATACTCCCCGGACGCTGCATTTCCTCGCTGAGCTTTGCGATAAGGCATGTATCCTGAACGATTGCTTGACGTACCAGCCGAGAGCCGGGGGCAGGGGGGCTTTTACAGAGAGCAATTGGCACGTGGCGCAACATTACGCGCAGGAAAAACAAGTCCGGTTGCAACTTGTTGCGCCAGGCTGCAGCTGCTGCACTTTCGCACTCGCGCGGTGAGTCACGTATATAACAGGTATAGGCGCAGAGGAGAAGGAGTCGTGGCGCGTGAGTGGCGCGCAGGAGCCGGCGAGATATCTCGCGAGGGGGGGCCCCTTGGACGCGCGGCCAGTAGTCGATGCGCACCCGCAGCCACGCTCGCGCTCTGCTCTATCCTGCGCCTCGATACACCCGATTTTCTAGTTCCAGTGCAGCACTCCAGGATGAAGATCCTCGTCGAGAGACCTCAGCTGCAGCTGCGCCGACCGGGCAAGTACCAGCGCAAGACCCGCAAGCTCCTGAAGAAGATGGCCAAGCTCGAGAGCAAGCTCAAGTACTACGACCTCGCCGACAGCGACAACGCCAGCTCCGACGAGTCGTCCTTGAGCTCCTGCTGCGAGGACGACCAGCTGGAGACGACGAGCCAGCGTCGGCATTGCGTACGCCGGGCTCGCAGGCTCTCCTCGCGCAGCCTCAGCAGCTGCGACAGCGACGCTAGTTCCAGCAGCTCGAGCTCCGGCCGGTCGACCTCGCCTCAGCCCCGGGGCTACGAAGGACAGCAGCAGCAGCACGTCTCGCGCTCGCGATCGTTTGCCGGCCGCGAGAACTGCTCGCCGAGCCGCCGGCACCGGCGTCATCACCTCCATCAGCGTCATCGTCACCATCATCACCAGCAGCAGCACCGGCATCACTCGCCCCGGCGACATCGCGACTTCCAGGGTAAGTACCGGCATCAGCACTCCCGGCGTCGGCAGCAGGACGACGCGGTCGAGGCTTGCTCCTACCGCTTCATGAGCGAGCCCAATCTCCCGGAGATGACAGCCGAGCTGTCGATCGCCGGAGATCGGCGAGGCCCGGTTGAGCAACCGCCGGCTGAGCAAGCGACCTTGAACCAACAACTCGAGATGGAGGAGGACCTGCAGGAGATCGGCCAAGACGATCAGGATCGGCAATGCGCCGGGCCGAAAATCGACGAGAACCTGGCCAACGCCTGGACGGAGATCCTCGGAAGCGGCGAGGCTGCTGACAAGATGCAGTCGTTACTGAACAAGTACCCGCTGCCGGAGAACTGCACGCCGCTTAACGGGCCGAGGCTCAACCGAGAAATCTACGGGCTAGTCTCGCTAACGGCCGTGCGCAGGGACGGCCTCTGCGTCCAGCAGCAGAACAAAATCGGCGCCGCTCTGGTCGCCCTGAGCCGAGCCCTGAGGAACCAGCAGGAATCCGAGGGGGAGCCGAGCGTAGCGGAGGCCATCAACGACGCTACCACGATCCTCCTCGACGCCCACCATGACATGACCAAGGCGCGACAGTCGTTCGTCATGGCGGACACCGGCAGGAGGGCTAGAGCCCTGCTGGCGACCTGCAAGGCCGACGAGCTGCTGTTCGGTAAGGAACTCGCGGAGAAAGACAAGAGGGTCAGGTGCTTCGGTAAGTACCGCAGGAGACGGAGCCGGCAAAGGTCACGAGGACGGGAGGATCGGCGCTGCGAGAAACGCAAGCACGACTCTCGCGACGCCGAGAGGAGGAAGTCCAAGCGCTTGGAGGCGTCTGGCAACGTTAAGAAGTAACGCTGATCTAGCGTTTACGTATATGATGCCAAAGAGAATTTGGAGCGAGCTGTAGGTTTTGGTGGGTAAGTGCGGTTGAGTAACTATAAGTTTCTTTCTATAGGGTATTGAGGCAAAAGAATATTTTATAAAAAAAATGGTGGTTGCGTAATGCGCGGGAAAATTTGTTAAGTGTTATTCTTTTTTTTTACGCTTTCGTGTATACGTTACACAAAGATTGTATTATTGCGATAGATGACGAAATCTTTATATATTGTACGTGTATTAACATTTATGTTGAATACACCATATTTACATAACAGCTCATCGTTAATTTTTTTTTCTTCACTCGCTGTTTTTACAATGTAGAGTTATACGCACGCGAATGTACGAGAATGTATTAAAAGTTCTCTTTCTGTTTTTTTTTCAGATTCCATTTGTGTTTTTATTTTCTACGGTCTGAAATGGAATGCGAATTATAATTATTAATATAAGATATACTATTGACATGCAGATCAAAAATGTCAGGGAATATGTTTAAAAAAAGAAACATGTTTCTTTTGAGAATTCGATAGAATTAGTAATAAGTTGCTTTTTATATATACAATATAAGAAAATGAAAATGTGAAAAAAAGTATTTTTATGTAAATTATGATTAAGAAAAGTTTAATAAATAAAAAATGATTTCAACATAAATATTTGTCAATTTTCATCATCCTTAGAACCATTTTTTTCTCTTAATATATAAGAAAACAAGATTATTTTACTTTGTAATATTTCGAAGCAATATCTCTTTTAAAAATAATGGTGTTTGTGTCTTGAATTGACGCACGTCTAACTTTTACTGCTTTCAATATTCCTTAACAAACTGGGCTTTCAAGAAAATTAAATTTCTTTTTTAATTTGTCTTTCGTATTTCTGAGCATTAAAAAAAGGACAAATAACGTACTTGTAAGTTAATTCGGATCAATTTTATTCCCGGTAAAACTAAATGAATACGCTTATTCACGTCCTTTAATGTTACACACATTTATTACTTTTCGTTTGCATTATCCAAAATGTATCAATTATTAAAATTATTAATTCTACGCAGTGTTTAACCAAACGTCATTTATTATCCCTTGTTTTTTTTTAAAAATCAATAAAATTTTTAAGTACTAACGTGCCGCTTTGTTGACGCTCAGTCGAGTGTCTTAGAGTCACCCCTGTTGAATCCTTAGATTCGAGCATCTCCATCAATAATCCATAATAAATGCAGAGGAAAAGTCTCGTAAGTATCTCGGATAAAAAGCCTATGATGCGCCTAAAAAGCTGTAAACTTGCTTTTCTCATGATTTTCATTCAGGAGGAGAAAAAAATATGAGAGACGTCAGACGATCAATATACGAGATGAATAAATGATAAGTAGTTTGAAAGAAGCTGAATAAAAAAAATTATTCCAGTATTAATCAGTTACGTGTGGAAAGTATCGGCGGTAGATGAAAAACACAAGTGAGTTAATATCATTACGTCTTTGCCTCAAATTTACAAAGAATCCGAAAATCGTCTGACGGACAAACGTGACGTTCATCACGTAGACTCCAGCATCTAAGTTCGAGCGTACGAGGAAGTTGAAAAAGATTAATTTCTTTTTACCGCATCGTAAAAATATCCATAGTTAACGTTGATCGAATTTTAATTTTTTTTTCTTTTTTTTTCATTAATCCTCGTGGATTAACTAAACGAATAACGTACTTTCGTTATCGCTCGATAATTCTCGCGTGTAGATTATTTAATCGGCGTGACGTTACGGCCGAGAGAGCCGTATCCTTTCGATCGAGAGCCACGTATACCGTGACGCTAAGAATAGGAGGGCCTCAGTGTTGTCCTCATTGATCGCCTGGCCACGTGTCCTTCCGGCCTCGCTAAACTTGCAGACGCTTTTCGTATTCTCGAGCGACTCGCGAAAACGTATTCGTATATTCGGTCATGATTAAACCGACGTACGAATATTGCAAGTGTTCGTTGTAGCCTTTACGTGTTGAAAATGCCAAAAAAAAGGTTGAATACAGATTTCGTTAATTTGTTTTGCTCGCGATATACTTTTCGATTATAAATTTGTATTTTTTAGTGTCTTTATAAGACTTTTAAAAATATTTGCGGGTCTATTTCGAACGATTCGACCGAATAAATCACGCCCAATAACAACAAACCGCGTGTGCACATAAAGAAATCGTAAATATATAAAAATCCGAAAGGCTGCCAAAAAAAAAAGAAAAACAGAGCTTGGCAAACTGACCGCTTCCAACACCCCGCAACAAGCGTGTGCTCATTGATATTTCGTTGCTACACGATCGAGCGCCCGAGAGTACACAAAGAACGGCAGCGCGAAAAAGTGGGAGGAAAAACGAGTATCCTCCAGTCAGCGTGGCTCACTGGCCAGCTCTTAATAAAGCGAAGTGCCCCCCCCAAATCCCCCGCCCCCCCCCCCCCCCCCCCCACCACGCGAATTTTCGAACTTCGCGCACAAGTCTAGCGCCTTTGTTTCATTTGGTACTTTGGTATATATGCGTTACGCAGTGACAGCCGCTGGTCATATCTAATAATCGAGAAAATTATAAATTCAAACTCCCAATTGGCCTCGTTCGCTGAACTGATTTTCCTTTAAAATTTCGTGGGCAGAGGTAGCGACGATGTGATAATACAGTGACGCTATTCCCCCCTCCCCCAGTCACGGATGTCTTCGACTGTATATCCTCTTGGAATCGATAATAGACGAAAATAACTTTTTCTATTTTAAAATCCGGATGAAATAGATTCCTAACGCAACGAAATCGACTGTTTAATGATAATTAACGAGTCATCGGCGGCCACTTCGGAATGAGTAAAAATAAAATGTTTACGGATATGCAAATCTCCGGCGTAGCGCGTATACATGAACGAAGTTTATTTGAAATCTTTGGGTATTACCGGGATACGCGCGAGTATCGTTCGTCGCCTGTGCAAATTTAACGAGCCGCACCGAATTCTGAAACAACGAGTTCATATGTAAATCTGGAATTACACAAGAGACTTGTTTTTCTCTAATGTATTGCCGGGTATTCCTATATATACATGTCGCTGAATAATAAATTTCTTTTTTCGTTTTTTTTGCTTTCTTTTTTTTTTGTGGTGCTGTTGAGTATGACATTAATGCGGCTATTAGTAGCGATACGCTTTGTATTTGATGAAAGAAGAAAAAAATACGCCGTCGAGTAAAGCGTTACTTTGTATATTTCGATACGCAAACGATATTTGATTACGGTATCGAATGAAACATAAGTTTATTACGCATCGCGGAAAATTTCTCGCTCAATTATTTAAGCTCGAGTTTGAAATACATATGTTTAACGGAAATGTATATTCGGCTTGTTAATGCACTTTCGTTGCCTTTTTTTTTCTCTCTTCCCTGTGTCATAACGTTAAACGACAATGTTTTCTTTTTGCGGCAAAGATCGCGATATCGTAATAATAGCCTGTCGGAGTTTAATTGAATCCGCTTCTACGTACGATTTCGTAATAAAAATGTCATAACCGCCAATGTTACCCATATCGACACTATTACACGGACCAGGAAAATAAACGAAGTATAATTAAACATTTTACGTCTCCAGCCTATAACAATTCAATTATCATGTAACACATTGCCGAGTAACAGTTATTCTAAAAGCTCCAGGTTAACCAGTCCCATGAATAATCCAAATTTCATTAAAAAAGCAGCAAACGAAAAAAGCTCTCCTCCCCAAAGAAACGAAGCTCCCACGGCAATTCGCCTCTGGCGAGGCAAGCGATCGATATTACATCCTCCGGGGTGCGCACGTGTATTACGAGGCGTAGGCAGAGAGAGAGAGAGAGAGAGAGAGAGAAACCGCTGACGCCCGGAGTGCGCGTCACTCTCCCCCGCGAGCGCGTTCCCACGCGTCAGCCCATTTCTGCCCGAGACGCGCGTGCAAGCACCGTTTACACCAATACACACAGCGCAGCCTCTTGCGCGCTAATCCATCAAGGTCAAGACGCTCGCGCGCTCTCTGCGCGCGTATATTTGCAACGAATTTTGGAAAATCCCTCTTGGGCCTCTCGACGATCCAGGAATTCTACGGCTTATTATCGCGCAAGAAATCGGCTAGCCAGCCGATCTTCGCGCAAACAAGTCGCCGCCGCGTACCTATGCTTGCCGAGATGCAAAGTGCGTCGGTTGTAGGGAAGTCCAGGCCCGCTCGGATTTTCTCGCGGCGCTATCGTCACAAGTTTGCCCAGCGTACATGGCATTACGTCAGCGAGCACCGATCTCTGCCGTCCATCTTTCTCTGTGGCCTGAGCGATAAGCGCTCTCGTCAGAGCGTCTATCTGCGTGTTATAGAACGCGAGAGAGAGAGAGAGAGAGAGAGAGAGAGAGAGAGCGAGCTCGTCTTCTCTCTCTCTCTCTCTTTCACTACATTGCTAGGGTCGAAAGTGGCGCGCGCCAGCGATCGGCCTCCCATTGGACGGCGAGCACGGGCTAAGCGTGCCGCGGGCTCGTGATCGCGCAGGGGGGAGTATTGTGACAGTATAGCGATAACGGGCTCTCTCTCTCTCTCACGCGTCTTTTGCAACGCCTCTCTGCTGTAACGAGGATACATACCGTGTACACGCGCGACGCGACTGTATGCCTGTTTTTTTTCCCTCCCAAAGCGCACTTGAGCATCGAACATTTATAGGAGCTTGTGCGTTTATATATGTGTGACAATCAAAATGGGCATATAGGCACGCTTTGATGGAACGCTGACGTGATTCGCTTGACAAACTGGCGCGCCTTTTTCCCCCCCGTCTTCTTGTTTTTCAGCTGAGAACGCGCCTTCCACGCGTTCCTCGCGTTTTTCTTTTTCGTAAATGAAATATAAATTTAAAGACAACATTGTTTTAATTGCTTCGAGCAAGCACGCTCTGTGTGCGCGTGTGTTTGCATACGCGCGACTGTGAAAGCTCAACAAATAAGTAATGAGAATTTCGAGGAAAAGAGAGAGGGCATTGCAAACAATAAGCGAGAGCAATCAAATCTCGAATTGTTTTCCGTAATATTTTGAATTTCTTTTAATCGCCGTGCGTAATGAGAGCCTCCAAATAAAAAACGAAAGCAAAAACAAAACAAACGTCAATACATTAGCATATAATTCTTAATAATCGTCCACGTTTCTCAAAGATCAATAAAGTATATCCCGTGGGAAAACTGAACCCGATCAACGCGGCCCCATCACTGAACCCTCGTGCTATTTCCAAATTTAGCCGCGACCTTGAAAATCCAATAACGTCCATCTCGCCGATACACAACGCTACCGGCGTCTCTGCATATACAACTCCGGCAAGGGAAAACAAAGCACGTTGGTAGTAGAAGCGAAAGCTCGCGTGCCCCGGGCCATCCATCGGCGAGCAAAGCCAAAAAGCAACGTCTACAAATCGAGAGCGTTATAGTTGCAGCGCTAAGCGGTTATTCTGTATAAGAGAGTCATCGTAGCGTGTGTGTGTGTGTGTCAGGCACGCACATGCCACCCTCCCCCGTGGCGAATGCAAGTCGGCGAGAAAGAGAAATTCCGGAGCTAAAACGAGCCCGCACGCTTCCATAGCGGTATATACACATAGGAAGAAAGGCCGCAGCTTACGGTCGCATATGTAGAGAGAGAGAGAAAAGCATCGCGATAATCCGAGAGCGCAGAGGAGCAAAGGCAGCGTCGACGCTCTCTCGCCGCAGGGGGTGGTGCCGGTGGTGGTGTGTCGGCGGCGGCGGCGGCGGCCGATGACGTATGCTGCTCGCGCGCGCCTCCGCGCATGCAGCAGAGCTGCCCTCTCCCCCGCTCCGGTGCAGCGTAGACGCGGGAGTCTGGCCGGGCACGCTCGCTGACGTCACGATCACGACCTCGGCTCGGGCCGGGCAGCCGGTGAGCACGTGAACAGCACGCCGCTGATCACGCGCGAGCCAACTGACGGCCTCGGCAGCGATTGGCTCGGCGAGCCGAGCCCCTCCGGCCCATTGGCCCGCTGGCGCGTGTGTCTCTGTCTGGTGGGCCGCGGGCACGCCGCGCGCGTATGCACGACAACGGACGCGGAGTAGCGCGAGAGCAGAGACATACAGAGCAAGCGCCAGGAAGGAGCGCGCTCGTTTGATCATTAGCAGCGAGAACGCGAGCCTGTAAGCATCATCCGCCCAGGCTCTCCCTCGCACTTTTCTCTCTCTCTCTTACAACAGAGAGAGAGAGCAGCTCTCTCATTCCTCCTGCAACACTAGCATTTGCTCCGTTGGAGCAGCAGCAGCAGCAGCAGCAGTAGAGAACCCAAAGGCATCGCCAGTGTTAGTTGGTGCGCGCGACAAGGTGCACGCGTGCAATAGCCAACTCTCCTCTGCTCTCTCTCTCTCTCTCACTCGCCTCTTTGCATACCGTGCTCTCGATTTTGTTGTTGGTGCAGTTAAGAGTTCGCGAGTACATACAAAGTCGTGTTGTTCCGAGGAGCTAACACGGCTCTATCATTCCCCGAAAAGCAACGAGTGTCCTCAGTACAGTGTGTGCCTCTCTCTCTCTCTCTCTCACTCTGTGCATCATGAATCACAATCCTGCGCCACTCTCACCGCCAGCCTCGCCACAACTCAAGCATCTCCATGTGAGTATAATTTGTTACTTTCAACATTACCATCCCCCAACGAACAATTTCAACTCTACCTGTTTACCTGTAAATTCGCTTCGTGGAAAATCAGACGAGAGTAAAGCTCGAGTGTGCTCCGTTTTTGGAATTTCGCGCCCTCGATACTCCCGCGCCTAGCTCTTTCTCTCTCTCTTGCTGGCGCGGCCCGCGAAATACGAACGAGCTTGCCCCGCCCTCCTTTTTAACGGCCACTTTTTTTTCCACACTCTCGCCGCTCGCGTTTATTTTTAACGATCCAAAGCCCGATTAACGCGCGGTGTTTGCTCGTTCGAATTTTCGAAATTTTGCCTGGCTGACGATGAAACGGCAATTTTTCCAGCGACGCGTAATGAATTTTTCGCGGCATTGTAATTAGTCTCGGGAGCTTGCGAGAACAAAAAATATAGGTGAACAAACAAAATTTATAGCCAAGCATAAAAAAAAACTGCGAGTCTCGTTAGCGGCAAAAAAATAACAAGTCGATAAAATTTAGCGCTGGGTTATTTTTAGAACGACTTTTGCACGAATTGAATTTTCAAACATTTTTATTAAAAGAATCGCTCCAAAAATAATAATTCGAATATCGAACGTACAAACGCACGTCCGGTCCACCGTGGAATTAAAAAATTGTTCAAGTGCGATTCGAAAATACAAAACAGAAGTAACGCCTCCTTGGGCTAGCCAAAAAAGAAATAAAAAACTAGGCCAAAGGGGCAACAGCCGCGCATCGAAAACAGCAGCTCACGATGCTCGGCGAAGAAGAAAAGATAATAAAAAAACAAGCGACTAAAGCGGCCACTTTGTGTCTGGTGTGTTACAGGTATCGGAGCCCCTGCACTCGGCGTTCAGCGTCGCAGCGCTGCTGGGCGAGAAGCTCAACGACCAGGCGTCCAACAGGCCGGAGCTGCGCCAGCAGCAGCAGCAGCGCGTAGCTCTGCCGCCTACGCCTCAGCCCTCGGATTCCGAGGAGGACGAGCCACCGCGCAAACGCCAGTGTCTCGAGCAGTGCGAGCTCGCTAAGGTGAGATACGATCCTTGTTTTTTTTTTTTTTTTATTTACGTCAATTTCTGAACAGCGGCTTTTCTCTGGGCCGCCGAGTCTACGCGGAGACGTCAGCTCTCGTTCTTCTATTGCTCAATCCGATCTAGGCCACGTACGATTGGTCGTGCGCCTCTAATGCTCCGGTTGATAACGTGAGATCGTGGACTTTTTCTCCCCTGGATGTACGCTATTCGATTGCTGTCCCCTTTATCTTTTCCATAAAGTACACTTTCGATTGTATATTTTTAAAAAGCTCTCTAATGCAAACCAGTCCAGCTGATAACGTTCTAGAGTCGCGCAAAAGACCGTGGCATGAATTTCCAATCGGCGCGGTTATCTATCGCGAACGAAAGCTTTAAGAGCCAAACGAGAACGCCAATTTTAAAATATCCATTCTGCCTTCTGCCTTGCAGCTTTTGCTAGATGGCCCGAGCACGACGCCGCCACCGAGCCCCGAGCCAGTCGCCCGAGTCTCGGTCATCATGCGTGCGAACCGCGACGGGACCTGCAGCCCGGCCAACCTCGCCGCCATACCGAAGCCCTGCAGCCCGAAACTCGCGAGCGAGCCGAGCGTGAAGGCGGCCCAGCCGGCCAACTCCTACGACTGCTACTGCAACCCCTCGGAGAACATCCTCAAGAGCCTCAAGTTCAAGATGAGCCTGCGCAAGGAGGAGATCATCGTCAACAACAAGAACACCGACCGAGAGCTCCGCCCGGGCAGCCCGTTGATGAGCAAGCCCCCCACTAGTCCCCCGGGAGCGCCGGCCAGTAGTAGCCCGGCGAGTCCGGTCAGCCAGCCGAAGCTCCAGCCGCTCGCCCCGAAGCCCGCGCCCATCATGGTCACCGGCCTCCTCGGCTCCTCCCTCGTCCTGCCCCGGGCGCCCCTGCTCTTCGTCGCGGCGGCCAACGGCTCGAGCCCCGGCAGCAGCCCCAGTGCCGGAAGCGCCAGCCCCCCCGGCCAGGAGTTCTCGGCCCGACGCCGCGTCTACGAGTGCGACGCCCCGGGCTGCGGGAAGAACTACTTCAAGTCGTCGCACCTCAAGGCCCACAAGCGCACGCACACCGGCGAGCGGCCGTTCCCCTGCCCCTACGACGACTGCGACCGCAAGTTCTCGAGGAGCGACGAGCTCTCGAGGCACAAGCGCACCCACACCGGCGAGAAGAAGTTCGCCTGCGCGGTCTGCCAGCGGCGCTTCATGCGCAGCGACCACCTGGCCAAGCACGTCAAGCGGCACGCGCGCGACCGCTCGGCCGGCGGCCCTGGGGCAGCGGTCCAGCCGCCGCTCCGGCTCAGCCTCCTGCCGCTCCTCGCCCCCAAGATGACCAAGCAGCCCAGCCAGCAGCAGCAGCAGCTCGCCGTGTAAGCCCCGCACCTGGAAGACCCGCGAGGAATCGCGGGGGACCCGAGTCAAAGCCAGACGGCGCGAGGGGCGGCGAGGGACCGGGCCGGCGTCCCTCGGAAGGGGACGCCCTCGGCCGCGGCTCTCCTCCTCGTCGCCGTCGACCTCGTGACCCAGAGGCGGGAGGGGCGTGCCGGGAGCGGGCGTTATCTCTCTCTCTCTCTCTCTCGGCAGCAGCGGCGGCGACGAGCGGCTCTTTTCGGCCGCGTAGAGCGCGTCGGTTGCGCGTCAGTGCGGCAGTTCGGCCGGGGCAGTGCCGAGAGAGGCCCCGAGGCGCGGCTTTACCGGCGAACGTGTACCTAAGTCTGTGTCTGTGATTGCGCCCACATTATATGTATATCGCGTTCGGCGTGCTTCTGTATAGCCCCCGTGACTAACCAGCACCGCGAGCGACTTTTTATTTATTTTTTTTTATCCCCGCGCCCACACCCCCTCCTCTCTTTCTTTTCGCACACTCTTCGATACTTCGCGCCACGTGTTATGCTCCGGCCGGTCGATTGGTTTTGTTTTTTGTTTCTTGATTTTTTTTTCCCGAGCGCGTCTGGTGGTCCGTTGTGGCTCGACGGACGCAACTTTAGGATGTCTGCTGTGCGTTTAGCATAACACGTGCAAAGATTGTTGAGGTTCGCCGACTGCGGTGGGTCGACTTTAAAGGAAAAAGCTTCGAGAGCGTTTTATCCGGCGCTTTGCGAGCTTCTCACTGCATTTCGTGCATTTCCCTTTACTTTTTTTTCTTGTTGTCATTTTTTATGTATCTCTTTCCAATTTTCTATATACGTTGCGCGGCTGCTAATTATAAGCTCCAATTGTAAATATTATATATATTTTGTACATTATCGACGGCGCTTGTGTAAATATGTATGTACAGAGGAAGAGAGAAAGATGAGAAATCGAAGCTATGTATTACTGCGACGACGATAAGGACATTGTTGCATTTCTTACAAGGCATGTACCAGAACAAAATACCTAATCGAGGCATTAAATGATCTTGAATACTTTCGTAATATTGATTGTTGTTTATTTTTCAAACGCCCGCTTTCCATTACTCCAATTCCTCACGACTGCACTTTTAATAATAGATAAGTCACAAGAAAAATGCCACTATGCTGGTGACTGAATTAAAAAAACTTTCAAGTATTTTTATTTGGCCTTACGTTTAATCAAGTACTTAACACTGGAATAACGAAAGTCTTTCTATTATTCTGCTTTACTCACAATTTTTATTGTACCTATCTCTTATTATCAAAGAGATCAAAGATCTCTTACCTCCCTACGTTGCTTTTGACGTGCCAATAACACTCGTTGCTCATTGTACTAATATTAATGTTAAATGACTCGTGAGAATTTCACCTTCCATTGACTC
Organism: Anagyrus pseudococci; assembly: GCA_030522585.1. Lineage (NCBI taxonomy): Eukaryota > Metazoa > Arthropoda > Insecta > Hymenoptera > Encyrtidae > Anagyrus > Anagyrus pseudococci. The sequence goes on along the minus strand of JAPYYQ010001169.1, from coordinate 78,120 downwards.
AGTTGGCAAATAGCGATAAGAAAAACCGTTGTTCCGCGATAAAAAAGAAAAGAGAGAGAGAGAAAAAAACAAACTCGAAATTTCAACAGATTGGGCTTTTTATCTTGGGCGTCATTAATTTATTTTATCGTATCGTTTGGAATCGCACGCGTAATAGATCTCGGAGTCAAAGTTTCAGCGGCGCAATTGTCTTGCCTGCACTTTTAATAAATACATCAATGGAAACAAATGCTGCGCTAATCGAAATTATCTGCGGGCATAATTGAAAGTTAAGAATACACGCGCCAAAGTACACGCGAATTTAATTACTACTCCTCGGAGAGACTGTAGGAAAGTTTATTGTTTTAGCATAAACACGATTTTTTTTTATTCAAACGACTCGCTCATTACGCATGTAAATTCAGGCGTGTATATCTTTAACTTACGAAATCGGCGCGCGAATTGCGTGTGCTGTAACTATAATTGAATTGAGCAGAAAAATTACACGCGACACGCTGGGTCAGCTGCATTCGCAAGCTCGGCGATATAATTATTGTCTTTAGCCTCCTTAATTTTCGTTATGTATTCATAAAGAAAATGCCTGGCTCGGCTTATGTATTAATGAATTACGCTCATTTTCCTTTGTAATAAGGCCTTGCATAGAGTTCAACTATTTTAATATTCCCTAGTAGAAACAGCCGAGTACGGTTAGACGGAAAAGTTATAGCCGAGCGACTGCATTTCTTTTTTTCTTTTAAACGATGTTTGAATTGCTATTAACTTTGTTTCGAGAGCACATATACGCCTAGTTGGTTAGACTCTTTCTCACCTCCGCCCGTAAGAACTTAGTAACGTAAACATACTGATAATTTGCCTATAATGTTTATTACGTCAAATACACTGCGCTCTCGTGACATAAGCGCCTTACGATTTTTATAAATACCTTCTAATATTTTAACATTTATCTCTCTCTCTCTCTCTCTCTCTCTCTCTCTCTCTCTCTCTCTCTCTCTCTCTCGACGAATAGAAAACCGGCACGCGCTTGAGATTCTCTCTCGTGTCTTTATACTAATAATAAAACTGGATTATTCTATTTTCTTTGGCTCTAAATTAGAATGCTATAGACCGATATAAAACCTAGGACGAGTTAAAAAATGTATATAAAGCGCGAGAGCAATAAGAGAAATATATATATAAATTGGCACTTAAAGAAGAACTACTTGGAGTCGTGGGCTATTTTTGTAATTTAAGGATCCCCCATTGCACACATGAGGTTTATCTAAATTTATCTGTCTGGCGCTTTATAAATAACGCGACCTAATAACAATTCGCAAAAATACAAATCAATGATAAATTCGAGACCATTAGCATCGCGCAGCCGGAGACGAGCCGGCGTGTGTATTACTCAATAACAGACGGCGAGCTTTATACAGTCGTGTCCAAAATGGGAGCAAAAAAAATCCAGTTATATACGCTAAAAACCCGAGCACCCGCGAAATTCGGAAACAAAAAGTCCGCGACGCGATCAACGAGAGAAACAATAAAAAAGAAAGAAAAATATATATCGTCGAAAACCGAGTAATCGCGTGTTGTCGCGCCGAAAAGTCGTAGAACGAAAGAGAGGGAGAGAGACCGGCGTGTCGGCAGGATGAGCCGAGCGAGGCGACGACACAAACAAGCCCCGCGCGCGCCCGCGCATACAATATCACCGGGCGCGCACGTGAACGCGGCCTGATGCGCTGGCGCGTCGTGCGCTCCAGATTCGCGTTTTATAAATACGGAGAGTCAGCTGCGCGATGGAGAGAGAGAGAGAAGCGCCAGAGCAGCAGAGTACGTCTGTGTGTGTGTGTGTGGGTATATAGCGCGATAGATAAAGAGAGCGACGAACGGCGCACGTGCCGATGAGAAGAGGGCCCCGCCAACTTTTCCATCACGCGTTGATGAGCCAAAGCAAGCGAGCCCTCCCCGGGAGCGCGCGTGTCCCCGCTTTCTCTCTCTCTCTCTCTCTGTATGTGCGACAGACGAGATACTCTTGCCCCCGGCGTTTCCAAGCTCGGCCGAAGTCCATCCTACCGATTTCGTCGATTCGATACCAGCACGCAGCCCTCGAGAGAGAGAGAGAGCGAGTTAGGACACGTATAAACACGCCTGCGATCGTATATCCGGCGCGAAATCGAAGCTTTTTCGCATGCCGATCTGACGTTGTATCCAGCCGTTCTTCTCTCTATAACCATGGATTACGCCTCGCTGTTATCGTTATCTTATCGATTATCGACGGCTCTTCAGATTCAATTGGCCGCCCCCGGCGACTCTCCGTGAATAATACGTTTCTTCGTTATTTTTTTTTTTTCTATTTTCGGCTTTGCCTGGCCGACTTGTTTGCGCCCCCCGCTCGGCAAAGCTTTACTCTTCAAAGTCTTTAATATGCGGACTGGTATAAATTTTCCCGCGCGCCGCGCACTAATATTAAACCGTTCCAGCGTATAGAAGAGAGAGAAGAAAAGCACAGAGAGACGCAGGTGATATCGAGGCTCAAATTGTGTATAGCAAACAAAATTAACGACTTCCGTTCGACGAAAAACACGGCGATCACGCGCTCGCCGGAGTGTATTGTCAGCTCCTTCATGCATCATATATATTTTGGCTCGAGGTATATTAACTCTTTAAGAGATGGGCATGGTTTTACGTTATTCGGTGGGTGTCGGGAAAGCCGTGGGGCAAAGCAGCCGAGCGATAGGTGGATATAGGCTCCAGCCGCTGTTCACAATATCATATCGGCCGTGACGAGGCGCTCTTTCTCGCACCTATAAATACATTTTTACCGATCGCCGCGCGAGCGAGAGCGAGGCATTAACACGGCCGATAGATAACGGCCAGGTTGCACGCGCCTACATCCCTGCAGGAGCGCCCGAGAGACTCGTCTCGCTTTGTAAAAAAAAAAGGGCCGGAGTGTAACAGAATGCATCTGCGCAATGCATATCGGTATATCGCGGGGGAGGAGGAGGAGGCGCTTTCGCATGTATGCAGGCGCGCCGAGAGAGGCTCTCTCGCCTCGATGGCGCCCAGGCACCGGGAGAGAGAGAGAGAGACGCGTCTCGCGAAATCGAGCGACTTTCTTGCGTCAGCCAAGGACCGAGCCTCCTATTCGCGCGCGCGCGGGGAACAACAAGGTGCGCGAGCCAGCGCCAGGCTGCCTACAACATCGCGCTGGACCGGTAGATGATGCAAAGTCACCGGCCTATTGCTATTGGCGCGAGAGCCTGTACCTGCCCCCCTGACTCGGCTCTCCGCTCGCGGAAATAAGCTCGGGAGAGCGCTAGACGCCTGGGAATTAACGTATACCTGGGCTCGGCCGAGGCTAACGTAGGGGCTGCGCCTTCTATATGCCTACGTAGGCTCGCTTCGGGAGGCTTGTGCTCGGAGAAATACCTGTTGCGCAGCTCGATCAAATTTATGCCGATTCGGAATTTTCGTTGTACTCTGCTTTTGCTCGCTAATCGAGCACGCGCCGATTTTATTGGAAAGATCGGATTGTCGTTTGGCTATTAATAGACGATCTAATAAATGGCGAATGTTGGACGGAGGCGTTTTCTGGAAAATCATTTGCCGTTCGAAACGCGTATACAAGTATCGATTTTAACAGCCGAAAGAGATGTAATTGAGTCTTTGGAAAGAAGCAATTTTTTTGTTTAGAAGCGACGTCTTATCTGCAATTCTGCCGGATGACTGTTTAATTTTGATGCTATTACACTCGTGGCAGGTTATCACTCATCTTGGAATTACCCGAAATTCACGTCTACGAAGCAGAGACAGATATCATCAGGGTTCAAGTATACGTTGTTCGTAAATTTAATGAGCATCTCTCAATTTTTTAGCGGTAAAATAGACTTTCCTTGTTAGGCGTAAAGCTTCATTTAAGCTTCCGTCTTAATTACATCAAATACTCCGTTATTAATACCTGAACGTTTTTTTTCGTATACTGGCTACGTCAGTGAATATGCTAATGGCAAAGCTGGATGCGAAAAAGAAAAGATTAAAACGCAAACAATTTCTTTTTGAAATTTGGTAAAAATTTGTGTTTATTTAGAAAAACAAAACAAAATAAATATATTTCAATAATAATCGCATATCCCCCAGTTTCTAAATCAGTAACGCACACATCCCTTATCTCTGGCTCGATTTAAAGTTTTGTTTGTATTTACACTCACTCGCTAAAACGAGTCTCTTTAATTTCACACCGTAAATCCAGTTGATATATAAGCACCGTAAGCTGGATCTAAGCCCTGATACCATATCACCTCAACATTTTTGCGCGCGAGTATACGAGCGTCATTCAATTTTTTCTCTCTCTCAAAACGCTTCTGCTGACGTAATCACGCGCGCTGTCGCCGAGATTTTAATATTTATATAAACATGTATAAAACTATTTTTTTTTTTTATTTTATTTACATTAGTTCATATGAAAATGTATAACTAACGCCAAGCAACAACTTCAGCTTACTCGTGTCATTCGCGTTCTTGTTTCGATAATTATTTACATAAGCGTGTAATACACGAGCGAGATAAAAAAAAGGCAACAACGAAAACGACTTTATTAAAATGTATAGTTCTATGCTACGTTCTATATAGTCGACGGGAAAAACGATAATGCGTTTGAAAAAAAAACGGGAGGGGGGAATCGCTATCAATGCAGCCCCGCAGTAAAAGATCGGCTATACAATGTTTGCAGGAAATATAAAAATTTGAAATTATTCATGAGAGTAATGACGCTCATATGTATGCGTCCGACTGGTTGACCTTTACTACTTAATCCATTATACGCGGAGTGTAATAATTTTCAGTAGCTTGTACGTACATTGGCAACGAGACATTGCACTAGGAGCGTTTTCTTTATAGCGACGTGGGGGAAAAAAATGTTTTTGTTTAGTTTTACAATAGGCCAGGAAAACTTTGGTACAAATTCTCATAAAAGTATCGAGTAATTTATTGCTGTGTTGTTGGAGGCTTATGATTGCTTCGTTTTTTTTTTTTTATCATCGTTGTCATTGGTTTCCGAAAATAGAGTCGTTGTACTTTTGATCTTTTGATCGAGCAAGAAATAATATGATCAGCGGGGACGTTTTTCTGCTTACTTCGTTCGTTTCGAAATATTATCTTCAACATTTTGACGGGAACAACTTTAATATCTAACAAATGACGATGTTTACTTAATTGTATATAACTTTCTACGCTCAGCGCAAAATCAACGGATAGTATCGATAGAACCGAATGCGCCGTTTGTATGGATTTCGTACTTCTAATGCGAGTCAGCGCGTGAAAATGTTGAACAATATTTTTGCTGGGCGTTACAACAGTGTTTTCACTGTGACGCTATTTTTTAAAATAACCATTGGCATTTTAAGCTTCTAATTCGTCTAAACTAATGTGCTGAACAATTGTATCCAAAATGTATCGGATAGCTACACTGTTTTGTTTATTTACAAATTAACAAAAACTAATTGCACGCTAATGTAAAAATAAATACACGTAAACTGCAGTGTTGAAGTTTATTTGTGCAGACACGTAAAGCCGAGCAGAAAAAAAAATTTCTTAATCTTCTTTGACGGACTTATGAGATGCGCTTTGTTTATCTCATTTGAAATTCATCAGTAATCATGCCTTGTTGATATTCAATGACCAGAAGAACAATCATTTATGCAAAGCGAAATAATTTTTAATTAATTTCTTACGAGGCTTCTATAAATGCACTTGTAAGTAGACAGTTTACGTGATTTCTAGTTCATTAAGTCGACAGATTGTGAAATAATTTTAGATTTTCCGAAATGTATATTTTAAAACACACTGTTTTTGTGGTACCTGTTGAATGCAATGCTTTATTTTTCTAGTTAATAATTTGAGAAAAAGAAATGCGTCAACAAATATGTTATAAACAAAAAATAAAGAATAAAATTGAAATAAAATAAAAGAATATAAAGCTCAATTTTCCTTATAGCTGATATAAACATTTTTTTGGCTGATTGGCATTGCCATATTGAAATACTAAACAATATAGGTGAACAGGGTCCACTTGTGTTACATTTATCAAAGCGTAAATCAACACAGACCTGTACTTTCCTAGAAAGTTGAATCATACGATTCACGGAAAAGGCACGCTGGAAACACATGCAGCAGGAAATTAAAATCGCACTAGTGGACAGAGACCCACCTTATTTTTTCTAATGTCAATTCAATCGATACTTGAAACGTGCAATCAAACTTGACTATTGCATCAAGCGTCTTTCGAGTGGGTCGCTTTCGAGGCCAGTCTATGCCAAGCTCAACTTGTTGAAAAAAAACTGTGCTTCCATTCGTGAAGGCGTTAATAAAATCTTCGCGCAATCCAGTTATTATACGAGACACCGATGAATATATGCTTTTAGGTGACGCTGCTTATCTTTTCTTTGTGGTCTCATGATCATGTAATCCGATCAGGTTTAAGTTGATAGTTCAATTTGTTAAAATTGATTATTTGTAGTTCAAAGTTTTACAAATTTAAGAAAAATTAATATGACAACTATAATTATTAGTATATAATTTATTTTATAAACAGCTTCATGTAAAAATAAACTTATAATAAAAGCTTGTCTGTACCACACATTTAACAAGGACAGTCGAAAAATACATAGGCTATGACTCTGAAAAAGTATAAAAATGCACTTTAAAAATGCAGTAACAAACGTTAGATACACTTTCTTTCATATAACTACTCCCTCGTGCTGTTTTCAGCATTTGCCTTAAAATCTTAAAAAATTACAAATTCATGTCAATTGCTTTTTTGCTATGATACTGCAATAAACTGACATTATAAAACAATTACTGTGGATGGAATTTCTTTTGTGGATCCTTGGCCAAATCGTAAAGAAGATCGCACGGCTTGAATGGTTCGCCATAAGAGTTCATAAATTCTTCCATTTTCTTTACCAATTTATGTGCGCCGTAGTAATCGACCCAACGGAATGGTCCTCCAGTGAATGGTGGGAAGCCAAGTCCAAACACGGCTCCAATATCACCTTCCAACTACGAAACGAAATTTTATGTTAAAAAATATTATTTTTAACGCCATTAAATATTAATTATTTTAATCTTACAGGATTGGCCAGGATTTTTTCTTGTAAACACAGCACAGCTTCATTGACAAATCTGGATACCATTCGCAATTGCCTATCTTCATCAGAAGTGCTGCCAAGGGGTTGAAGACTGTATTTTTTAAGAATATCTAAGGCACCTGGATTAACATCTCTGTGTTTAGAACCAGTCTCGTAAACAAAGATACCTTTGCCGGATTTGCGGCCTATAACAAAAATTATAATATTAAGAATAACTATTACACTGTAAATGCATTCAATTTAAAATAATATAAATTTTCATACCAAGATATCCAGCTTTAACCATATCAACAAGAATATTTTCATTTCCTCCTCTGAAACGATCTCCGAGAGCTTTAACAAGATCAACGCTAATGTGAGAGCCAACATCAATACCGACTTCATCGGACAAAGTCGCTGCTCCAACAGGGAAGCCAAACTTCTTTGTAAGCTTATCTAAATCCACAGGATCAACGCCTTCCTAAAGTTTTAAAAAAATAATGTAAAAAATATGTAATTTCAAAAATAAATTTTCTTTCAATATTTATTATTACCTGCATTAATCTGACACCTTCAGTAATCATGGCTGATAAAATTCTAGTGGTATAAAATCCTGGACCATCACCAACAGTAATCACAACTTTTCCTTGTTTAAGACCAACATCAACAGCTGTTTTAATAGTTTCTTCAGATGTGCCTTTGTGTGTTATAATTTCCAACAGCTGCATTTTGTCAACAGGTGAAAAGTAATGCATTCCAATCAACTAAAAGATAAAATAAAAGGTTTATGTAGCTAATTAAAATGTTTTTTCTACATTTAATATATATAAGTTAAATCTTTTTAAAAATATTACTCTATCTGGGCGTCCACTTCCAGCAGCAATTTTTGTAATAGGAATAGCAGAAGTATTGGTAGCAACAATACAATGCTCAGGTGTGCTTGATTCGATTTCTTTGATAACTTTATGTTTAATTCCTAGATCTTCAAATACTGCCTCAATGACAATGTCTGTATTCTTAAATTGATCATATGATAGAGTTGGTGTCAAATTTGCCAAAAATCTTCCCTTTTCAACACTAAAAATAAAGAAATAGATTTTTGTAAAAAATTGAAGCTTATAATATTTTATGCTTAAGATTTAATTAACCTGTTGATTCGTTTCCTTTTAACAGCATTATTCAAACCAGTTTGAATTTGACCTATTCCTCTATTCAAGCCAGCATTGTTTGTGTCCTTAAGAACAACATTGTAACCTTTATCGATACTAACTTGAACTATACCTGCACCCATCAGACCAGCTCCAACAACAGCAATGTTTCTAAACAAAAATAAAGTATTAAATCAAATTTTATTATTTTTTTACCAAATTTTTTTAATTAACATCTTTCTTACTTTGCTGGAGCTTTTGGAGCACCAAAACGATTCTTTTTACATTCAGTTTGGCCAAAGAAAAGACTAATTAAGCCCTTACTTTGTGGAGTCATTGCTAATTGTGCAAAACCTTTAGCTTCTGCTTCATACCCTGCTTGTGGTCCTTTGTCAATTCCTGTTCGAATCACTTCCAGAATTTTAAGAGGAGCTGGATAAAGACCATTGGTTTGCTTCAGAACAGTAGCTTTTGCTTTTTTGAAAATTTGATCTTTAACAAAGTCTAAGGACATGATGTAATTGACTAATTTTTGAATAGGAGTTTTTGGACCCCTCTCAATTTTTATTTTTCCATTTGAAATATCTTTAGCAACTTGAATAGCTGTTTGCTCCAAGTAACGTTTTGTGCTGAAAACAAAATTAAAGAGAATTATTCATACTAAATATTTAAATTAATTTTTTTTAAATATAAAAAACAATTTAATGTACTTTTCTTCTGCTGAGTCTGTTCCAGGACCTAATCTATTTACAAGAAGATCAACAAGTCCAAATTTCTTTGCTTTATCAGCCTTGATTGTCCTGCCAGTTAATGGCATATCTAAAGCATTTGGTAGTGAAACTAGTTTTGGCAGTCTTTGGGTACCTCCACCACCAGGTAGTAGACCAAGCATCACTTCAGGTAGACCCAGACCAGTCTTATTATCTTTAACTGCTAGGCGATAGTGGCAAGCAAGTGCAACCTATTAATAATTACAAGGTATTAGCAAGAAACTATACTTAATTTTTATATTATTAGCTTATTGTGTTTAATATACTATCTTTAAAATTGTTCTTCAATAATTAATATCAAACATCAAACTAACAAAAAAAATAAAAAAATACCTCTAGACCTCCACCCAAACAACTGCCTTGTATAGCAGCTACAATGGGTTTCTTACTTTCTGCTATTTTGTTCAAAATATCCTGTCCGCTCTTGCTTATATCGTATACACTTTGCTCATCTTTGCAACTTCTTAACATGTTAATATCTGCACCAGCAATAAAACAGTTTGGTTTGCCACTTATAAGTACAGCAGATCTCACAGAAGGATTGTTTTCAACTTCTTGCAGAACAGATTTTATTTCTGACATTACTTCATGATTTAATGAGTTTACCTTGAATTATAATAAAATGTTTATTTTTACTGTAATAATTCAGACCATTTGGTAGTATATCAAAATAATGTAGTATTAAGAGACACACCTTACTCCCAGGGGAGTTTATAGAGATAACGGCTACATCATCAACAATTTTGTATGTGAAATGCTTGTTTTTAGCTTCCACAGCTAAGGTGCGCAGTGGTTGATAGAGAGCTAAAAATCATTAATACATTGTCATTCATCAGTGGACTAAATCCCATTTTTGGAATAATTCGTAGGTAAGGTTAGTTATGGCAAATCGTCGAATACTCCGAAATTGCATAAGTAATAGAGAAGAGCCGCATTCCAACCGAACGTCTAGACTGCAGTTTTTTCTTTTTCTTTTTGCAAACATTTGAAAATCGCACAGTGTTCGAATGAAAAAACGCAGAGAACATTGACGAATTTGGAAGCCCGATTATCTCGTCTGATGAAAATCGAAAATTTGCGAAAAATACAAGAGCGTTATGTCATGCGAAGGTCGACGCCGAGGGGGAAAAAAAATCATCCCGGAGTGCAAAGGTTAGACTCGGCAAGAGAGAAGAGCAGCGTGGCAGAGAAAGAGAGCCAGACGGGGCGCGGATGGTTAGCGATATCAAGGCCGGAGTTCCGAATCTGGCCGAATGACTTGGCAGGTCGTCGTGCTAATCCTCAAAGAGCCGGGGGAGACCAAGAGAGGGAGAGGCAAGAAGAACGAGAGAGATTCTGCCGGTGTGCTCTCACCTGCTCGGGTGACGAAGTTGACGTTGGTGCGGGAGAAGCGGGCGAGGGCGCCGAAGAGCCGACAGCTCGCCATTGTCCTGCTCGATTGTTGGGCTGCTCTGGTGGTGCGGGTCGTCCGGGCTCGCGGCTCTCCAAACGGCCTGAACTCTTGCGTGCGCTTGTAACGGGGCCACCGCAGCCTGGGAGCGCGCGCGCCAAAGAGGCCGCCCGACGACGTCACGCGCGCCGCGAGGATAAGCGAGCGAGAGCGCGGGGGGGGGGGGCGATGTGTACGCTTTTGCACTGGCGGGGACAAAGTCCGATTTGTAATGTTTCCGATGCGCGCACGCGCCGATTTGCTGGATCCGCTGGATCGGCCCCGGCGAGCCTCCTCCGCCTGCGAGATCTTGACTCATTACGCTCCAGTCGCGTTTTATTCCAATTAGGGCCTTCCAATTAATGGAGCACTGTCGGAGGAAATACTTTTCTCCTTCGACTCCACTGATTTAGGAACATTTGTGATTTAGGTCAAGACGTTTGAAAATTCGCAGTTCAATTGGATTGGCTTGCAATAAATAGTTGTATCGAGATTTCGATGTACAACACATTGTAGGATAACTGGCGTTACGTAACGCATCACATCAATCTTATTTATTTAAAGTTTTTAGGTATACAAATTGAGAAATTTTATTGATTTTTTGAAAACTTGTTACTTGTTGAAACGAAATTTTTTAAAATTATATGATTAAATTGTGTAAAGTCGATGAATTGAGAATAACACGATAAATTTATTAAAAAAAATATTTTTATTTTCTTTACATTTACATTGTTAACAGATGATTTTACTTTTTTTTTTGTTTATATGTCATTGATACATAAAAGACTGGATATTTACATAAGGAGCTAGTAGCATCAAAATGGATCTTGTATATCATTATTTATACAAGACAAAGAGCAAAATTAATAAAGACTTAAAATTAATATTTCAATGAATAAATACAGATGCATTTAAATAGTTCTTGATTCATAATGGTTTTGTACAAAACTGCAGTATGACAAAATTATTTTTGCATAACTATAAAACTACAATTTTTATACATTTTGCCAGTAAAAACTAGGGAAAAAATCTTTTCATATGATTATAAACTAACTTACAAATCTTTGTAACAAATATAAAGATATTTTTAATTCTAAATTTCAAATAAAGATACATTTTATTTTATCTTGGCTAGTTTATTTAGCAAATTAGAAAACGAAAACTTCGTTTATTAACCTTGTCACTAATAATAAAGTGATTCAATAGAAACTTTCAAAATATAAATATTTTACAATATACAAAGAGAATTGTTTAGTTCATTTTACTTTTTCATTTTTCGCTGAATAAGGTTTAAAAAAGTAAAATTTTTATGAAGAATCTCTGTGAAGATGCTGCGTAACGTTATTTAAGTATTTTGCAGTTCAAATTCAAATCATTGTATATTTTTTTTTTATATCAAAATATCATTAAAAAATATTCGTTTATCGTGTGAAAGCATCAGCAGGTATTTTTCCCGAACTAAAGGCTACTTGAAACGCTGCGCAAGCATTATCAAAATTCCACTGAACTTCTTCCAAAAATTTTAAACTCCATTCAATGTTCATAGTAGTCTGTTGACTTAACGACATTATCATTTGTTGTTTGACTTCTTCTGTTAACTGTCCTGTTGTAGTATTTGGTGCAGGTGGAGGAGCTGTAGAAGGTCCTGGTGTTGGTTGAGTTTCATAGGATGTTCCAAACTGTTTTTCTTGTTTTACAGTTGCGTTACTGATAAAGAGCTGATCATTGTTTATAAGAGGATGTGCACCACCAGATACCAACACAAATGTTCTACTAAAGTATCTAGATAATTCTTTACTAGCACTACACAATTCTTTAAATAATCCTGTTACAGTGACTACCATCATTGCATCCTACAAAAAATTCATTATTATAAATTGTAGTCTTGTAATTACATTTGTACATACATTAATAAAAAACAAACACACCGTAACTACGCTGACATCCATTGTAAAACTGTTTAAATCGTGTTTTGTGCGTGGTATTTCTGTTAAAAACGAAACTACTGGCAGTTTTCCTTGTTTTAATAATTTACGTCGTCGATTGGTATCGGTGAATTTACATAAATTGCGATTTTCAATTAGGTATTGACTGAATCTAAAAATAAAATTTTAGTTAAAGTACAGAAGGCATTTTTATTATATGCAAAAGTTACTTTAAAATAATGTTTTGCATACTTGTTTGAGTTTTGAGAAATATTTGTGGATAAACTGAAAACAGCTTGTTCATGGTATGTTTCTAGTAATGGTTGTCGATTTTCAGTATCAAATACAATAAAATACTGTTGAAGAAATTGGCTAGCCACATCGTAAGCTTTTGTATTTGACTGAATAACAAATAATCTTTGTGTAGGTGGAAATTTTACTTTTTGATCATCTACATCAAAAACTATAGGTGGTGGTAATTCTACGCCATCCTAATTTACAAAAAAATAGTTTTTATTTTAATATTTTTTTTTATATAGTAAGTAATATTGTAAAGAAAAGTAGTAATTAAATTACATACAAGCTTTAAGAGTTTAGGAAACATCTGCTTCACATCACTAGAAAATTATAAAGAGAATTATTATAATATAGTGCATTAATTAATTTTTTTTAAAAATGTGTTCTTACCTGACATACTCATCCTGTTTAGACTTATATTTAATACACAATGGATTTCCTTCTAATCTTAATTCCTCTAATTGCAAATTTTTTAATGCGTTTACGTAATATATATCTTTGATCTGAAACAGTATAAAGGAACCATGAGTCAATTATAACTTTAAGTGCAATAACTAAAACGATTTTTACAAACCTTATTATCACCAATGTAAAGTATTCGTAATTTTACGAATTTTTCAGCAAGTATACTAAGCTTGTCAATATTTTGTAATTTATTTGAGTCTAAATTTAATGCCTCCAAGTTGGGCACATTTTCATGAATAATATCTAATACTGCCATTAACATTTCTGTCTGAGCTAAAGGGCACCAATAATCTTCAGATAAATCTAAAAAATAAAGAAATATTTATATACACATATAGATAAATATTTTGAAATAAATGATTAAACTGTCATTTAAAACTTATAAGTGTATGATAACCTAAAAATTATATTTACCAGAATCATGATAAAATTTAGACAAATCCAAAGCATTTGTTTCCTGTCTGTATCTTTTGGCCATTGCTAGTTTTAATTTTTCTTTTAAAGCATCAGTTATATCAAGAGGAGGAAGACCTGGCCTAACTTTAATTATCATTTTGTGGCCATCATTTGTTGTAATTCTTCTATCACAATCAGCAAGTTTAGTAGCAGTTTTATGATCATCAACATAAAATACTGCATCATTTCCAGAAACTTTATACTATACATTTAAAAAAAAAATCAATTTTATTGTTTATAAGTGCATCTATTTGGAATATAATTATTACCAACCCTTATAGGTGTAAATGTAATTGGTGACAAGTAGCTATTTAAATTGCCAATTATAAACTCTTTTGTATATTTATGGCCATGGAGAATCTAAAAAACATGAATAAAAGTTTAAAAAATTATAATGAAGATTATTTGTAATAAGTTTTATATAGCACTTAATATACACATGTAATTGTACAATATTATCAAAGTTTAACTACTTACTGTAATTCTGTAGCAGTTTAAATCAGTTTCAGGAACTGTATTTCTATTATCTCTTACACCAGCTCTGGGAATTGGGCTATTTCTTCCTCGCTGAAAAAATTTGCCCCTACCTCTTTGAACAACTTGACGAGTACTATTAGAACCAGCTGACATCGAAACATCATCATCTAATTCTTGTTTGATTAAATAATTTCTAGATTTATCTGCAAGCCAATTTGACTTGTTACTTTGCCTCTTGAAAGATACTCGAGGCTTATTGTTTGCAAATTTGGGATTAGGACCCTCGTTCGAAGGGCCTGTTCTGTTATCATGGCCTAAAAAATAATTTTAAAATTTAGTGTAAGAAGCTACCATTATACAACGTTATTGAATCTAAATGATAATCCAGTTACAGAATACCAAATAATAACGAAAAATTAAAAAATGAAATAAATTTAAAGAGAATCGTTTGTGATTTTGTAGGTTATGATGAAAAACCTTGAAATTCGCCTTGGCAAGTAATTTAATTGTAAAAAATTCTTACTGTAATAGGATCTATCCCTGGAAGTATTTTGACGACCGCGTCCTCCGTACATAAAGTTCTTTGGTTTTTTAAACATTCTGATAGACGATATCTTATGCGCATCAACACTGCTATACAGTGTAAAACTGTGCAATGGTGGGAGCATGTATATAGGTATACAGGAAGAAATGCGTTAGACGTCACAGAAGCATTCTCATGACGCTATTTGACTTATTTTGACTGTACCCCTGTAACCACCTTGGCACCTTCCGTCTTTCCAAATTTTATTTAAATTTATTGAATAAGTATTTATTTCTTCTTTTAACCGTGAGAAAAATAAACAAAAAACAATTTTTGCCTTTTTTTAAATTATACGTCGCTCCGATTATTAGTAAACGCTTAAAACATTGTTGTAACATAATATATAGCGCGTAGAAAAATTCTGTGTACATACTTTGTATTAAATTTATATGTATAAATAAAATTAAAATTTATTTTTATACGAAATATTTTACATATTCAATTGTAATCACAGGATTTATGGTAGGAAGGTTGACAAAGACAACAAGATGCTCATATTATTCATTGAAATTTTTTATTGAATATTTATAAAACTTGACAAACAATGCCACCTCGTGAAAATATAATGACTTTATGTATTATTAACAATGTTTATACAGTAGTTCACGCTCTAATACAGATTCATTCGTCATGTATCCTTGCGAGTCGTTGAAAAAAAAAGAATGATACGTTAATGTTTTCATCTTGACATTTTATTTCCTATATTTTATCTGCAGACTTTAAATTTACGCTTATGAACAATGGTCGTAGCAAGTTGTACAATATAAAAATTCTGCATTCGATTTTCGCTGGATTTAATAATTTTGATACTTTTCTAATTCATGGCAGAATCAACCACCGAACTTCCCGGCTGTTGAAAATAAGATGCGTCACTCCAAAAATCTTAAGGACTAAAATGATTGATAATTTTTATTATAAGTAAATAGTAATCCTAGGCTTTCATTGTTTACAGCAGTTGGCAAATGTTTGCTTTCTTAAAGTATATTTCTTTACCCGATTGGCTTCGAAAAGAGCCAGTTTCATCACAATATTACTTATTATAGCGACAAGCAAACGGAAAAACGAAAATTAATTACAATGTTTTCGTGACATAACAAAACGTGTTTGAAATAACCGTTGATTTATTTTTGCTCGGGGCGGCAAATTACCGTTACAAAATAGATTCGATGATCAAACAGTGAGAGCATTCGTTGATATATTCTATCGCAGTAAGTACTTGCAAGCGCATTAGCCGTACAAAAAAACGTCGATGGCCTCTTAATTATCGCAAGTCGAAAAACTTACATGACTAAAGTGGTTGTCGTAGTAGCCGCACGATTGCCGAAGCTTTCGAGAAGCTTACAGAAACGCCTCAGTACTTTTTTTTTCGAGAATATAACACTCAACGCTTAACTAATATTTTTGTTAGTCTATCCTCTCTGCTTAATGTCTAATTGAATAAAAAATGAACAAACCAAATGAACTGGTAAAATAATTGCATGATGTATGTTCTTGTCTTCATCTTTTTCTCCATTATTTTAATAACTATTTTACACTTTCCAAATAAGAGATCCATCCTTTTTTGTTCTTATAAAAGTAATGAATGATGTTCCTCAAAATGTTCCTGAAACTAATTGTAGACTTGTGTTACAATCACCTATGTAAGATTCATTAACAAATTTATACAATGCAATTATTTATGTGAGTTACATAGTAAGCTTAGATTTAAAAATAAATCAAACCAAGCATTTGTACAGAAATTTAAATTCTTATTTTATATTTACATGCTACATTATTTTTTTAATAAAGGTAATTTGAGCAAATATTCATTTGTTAAATTTTGTACATTCTATAGCATTTTGAGATAAAATATGTAAAACAAAGTATTTGGATTAACTTTATGATAGTTTTTTGACAACCACACTTACAAAATCTAAATTAATCAGCTGCTATTTATAGATTTGCGAAACAGATTTTCCAAAATCTTCTCATTACTGTCACAAAACTGCATACATTTTTCAACAATTTGTTCTTTTTCTAAATAAAGATCCAAATCATCTAACTTGATCAGCCAGTTCTGATCAGCCACTGTTTGATCTAAAGATTCAAAACTTGGAAGTTGGGGAGCTCTCCTTAATTCACAATAGAAATTACATGTATCTAGTGATGTTCTAGATATTAAAGTAGGAATTTTCAAATCTATATTCAATTCATTTATACTTGTTCTAAGTTGTACAATGCTCTGTGACTCCTTGTCATACAAAGCTGAATCACTGGATGTTTTTGACAAAACAAATGGAATCTTCATATCAGTAGTTAAATCTTCAACACTATTTCTAAAAAAGCTAATTTGCTTTAATCCAGTTTTGGGTTGATACTGTTGTTTTATATTTTCCTTGATGAAAAGACATTTTTGTTTCTCAGCTGCAGAAATACATTTCACAGTTACTGGTTGGATATTTGATACTTTTGAGAATAAAATTTTTGACAGTTCTAATAAACAACCAAATGGAATATTGATGTCATTATTATCACTTTTAGTATTTACTGGTTTAATGTCAGAAAACGCTGCAATCTTAGAAGCAGTATTCAATAATTTACTACTTGTTTGATTTGGTTGACATTGGATATTTTTAGGACTCAAGTCTGAATGAAAGTGATCACTTTTTAATTTTAATGAATCTGATCCAGTTTGTGTTGGTGAAATTGTCATTTTAGTTCTGTATGATACTGATAAATTAATTGTTCCAATAGGTGTACAAAGTTGGCCTACTTTCACGTGTTTGTAATTATCACCTAAGCTATGGAGTTGAGGTGGTTCCATATAAATTCTGTAAGAAATAGAATAAGAATCAGGACTTTGATTTCTACTTAATTTGTAAGCAGGTGTGATTCTTGACACTGAAAGTAATGACTTCAATAACATGCCCATCCTGTTGTATATTGTATATGTAACTCTTATAGTTGGATCACTGTACTCAGGAAGAATATTAAGGCTCCAAGTTTCAAGAACCATAATGTCATCTTCAACAGTTTTGAGTAAAATTTCAACACAAAATGGATTTGTCGAATTGAATAATTCTTTACAGAGTGCCTGTTTAGCATCTATTAAGACATCTTGTGAATCTTGAATAGTTAAATTAAACCAGTCTGCTCCCGAAGAATTTGGTTTACATTTTGTAACAATCTTTTTTCCAGACCTTGATTGTACAATAACTTCGGCAGCTTTTATTGCTAAAAATTTGGTAAATTTTTCTATTTCACGTTTATCTTGGACACTTTGTTTACCAGAAGACATTTTTGTAAGCTGTTCAAAGTCAATAAATTTGGATGACCTCAATAACAAATAAACTGTTCTTTTTCTGAAAATATGTTATTAGATGACTCTATGATCTATTGCAAAACAACACTGTCGTATCTTGAGGAAGTATTTGACACTAGACTCAATTATTGAGCCTGGACACTCATTCTTGCTGCGGCACTTGTTATTGGTAACGCACTCTTTGACTTTGTAGTTGACTTGAAAAACCAAATGCAGACAATGTTTTTCTAAGCGTTGCATAAATACACAGTATTTCAGACGAGCCTTCCGGACCTCATTTTAACGAAACTCCAATGACGGATTCCACTCGAATCGTGACAACCAGCGAGAAAATAATAATTCTCGACACAGTACGAGCGCCTCTCGGAGATAACAATTTTTTTTCGCTTGAAGCTAAATTTAATGAATCGTCGTGTACGCAGACGTACCAAGACAACAGTTGCAGTCCAACACAACAATGAAGGCTCTATTGTAAAGAACAAGTATGCACGCACAACATCGCACATACACGCCACTGTGCTTATGCTGACAGAAATCATATGGTGCGTTCTTTGGCAGGGAGGGAACGTGGAACGAAGAAAAACGGCATTGGAAATTTGGAATGGCCAATCACGTTACGGCCAACACCCAACACCCGCGCGATTCGAATGCTGTAATACACTTGGTCGTTCTTCATTTGCAATGGCTATACCGGAATTATAAACTGCATTTTATTATTTATTTAATTTGGCAATCGATAATAATAAATGTACCATTCTAATGGTTAAAAAACAAAATTACAATGAGATTGTAACCCTCGATTTTTGTTGTCATGGTTACAAATTCTTCAAGAACTATCTTTTTGGCTTTGATTTAATTGACCGTTAGAAGTTTTACACCTTAACTGCAAAAGACAAATTTTATTTTAGTCTTTTTATATTTGAGTTTGACTAAAGAGTCTGTTTTATAATTTAAAAAAAGTATTCATTGGACTTGAAAAAATAATAGAATAATTTTCGTGAGATAGGGATTATTCATAGTCTAATTATTAAATAAATAAATTAATTAACTTTATGTGGAGCGTTTGAAGAGAAATAAAAAAGAAACAATTAAAATTAGCGCGTCGTTGTGTTGAAGTTATTGCTTATTGGTTAACGAAGCTAGCAGACGAGCACAGTACTATTAGGACAAAACGTGATTGTTGTTTTAACAAAACACTGTGCACGTTATGTTTATAAAATAATGATATGACGTAATGAACGAATTAATTAGTTTATGAGAATATTTAATACGGTTTATAAATTTCATACAGAAAAGTAGATTGATCATTAGATTAGCCAAATTTCTACATCTCTAGTTGCATGAATTGGTTATCTTTGATCACAACAAAGAAAACAACGGCCGTTGTTCATACTTAAATAAAGGTAATTATATATACTACCGTAACATTATATGTACTTGTTAAATGTACTTTTAAAAAGTTTTTAAATTATTATTTGTATTTTTTTAAAATAAGTTCCTTTAATTTTTTATTCATTGTTGCTGTCCAAAAAAGGTTAACTTTATATTTTATTATATTTTTATTTAATATTGAAGTATTTTGAAGTAAATAAATTTTAAATGTTTTTAATTTTCAGAATTAAAAGTCTGCAAACTTGGATTTAGAGGGTTAAGATAATACCAAAAACTACAATGGCCAGTGTTTTTGGAGGTAAAGTAGCCAATTTTCGAACAAAATTTAATCTTAAAGATATAAATATTTTACGCTGGTTTCCTGGACATATGGGGAAAGGAATAAAACAAATGGAACAGAACTTAAAAAATGTGGATTTGGTAATAGAAGTGCACGATGCTCGAGTTCCAGTATCTGGTCGCTATGCTGATTTTAAAAAAACATTATGTGGTTTGAAACCTCATATTTTTGTTTTAAATAAAATAGACTTAGCTGATCAAACATACATAGTACCTGCTATAAATCTATTAAACAAAGAAGGCATAAGGAATGTTGTTCAAACAAATTTAAAAGAAGGCTGTAAAGAAACTAAAAAAATATTACCTCTTATGCAAAAGTTAATATCTGAATCAGATCGTTTCAACAGATCTCTAGAAAAAGACTTTTGTGTTATGGTAATTGGTGTTCCAAATGTTGGTAAATCTTCTCTCATTAATAGATTAAGAAATACTCATCTGCGCAAGTCAAATGCTGCAAAAGTTGGAAATATAGCTGGTATTACTAGGTCAGTTATGAACAGAATTAAAATATCTGAAAGACCTTTAATGTATTTATTAGATACACCAGGTATTTTGCCACCAAATATTATTGACGTTTACTGCGGCTTAAAATTAGCTTTAGTTGGCTGTTCTCAAGATCATCTTGTTGGTCCAGAAATATTATCTGATTACTTATTATTCTGGCTGAATAAACATCACAGATTTGAATATGTTGAAAAGTTGAAATTGAAAGAAGCTACTGATGACATAGTTGAAGTTCTCATTCAAATTGCAGTTAACGAAAAAAGAGTTAAAAAACTGAAAAATTACGATGGGAAATTAATGACAAAACCAGACTTATACTATGCAGCGGAGTACTTCTTAAAAAGTTTTAGAAGTGGAGAATTAGGGCTATACTGTTTAGATCAAGATGTATTAAATAAATCTTAATAATTTATATTAGTTTTACTTAAAAAAAAAAAAAATGAAATTCCTTATACACGTAATTAAGTTGTTGTAAATAATTGTTTTGTAGCTTACTTTTTGTATACTACAAAATTTTATAAAATCAATTTGTAAAGTCAACCAACTTTAAAAATGTTCATGTGTAAATAATGTAAATAAATCGATTATTTTGCAGGAATCATATTTTTTTTATTTATCATTATAAATCTAGTAATAATCACTCGATTCTTATTAGTTCAAAAATGTTACGAAATCGTTATGCCGAACTCGAGCTCGGACGTCATAGTCCAAGATACATATTTATTTGTAAAAAATTTCAAAGAATCGCATAAATATTTAACACAGACAACAATAACTATCAACGACTGAAACGACGGTGAAAAAAGCGACGCGGCCGAACAATTCAAAGATCGTCCGTGGCAATGCGCTGATAAGCTTAGGAGAACACGGCACCGCTTGCTCTCTCGAGCCATAGGCCGCTTTCAATGGGGCCATACTTTTAACTCTCGCTCCCCCACTCTGGCTTGCGCCTCCTCCTCGGATTTTAATACCTGTCTTTCCTGCGCGTGGATCGCTTAACTTTCTCTCCTCGTAGTTTCTCCTCCACCACGCGTCGAACGCGTTACTCCGGGGAATTTTTAACGAAGAATCGAGAAATTTATCAATTTTCTGCAGATCATCCAACTTATTTTTTTCTCCCTACCGATTGTAAAACCGATTGCTAATCCATTGAATTATAGCTCAAGTTGGCTATTTTGTTTTTAGTGAGTTGTGTAATTTTTATATTACAGTTACGATGTTTGCGAGAACTACATTCTATCCGACTCTCCTCTACAACATTTTCATGGAAAAAGTTTCGAGTAGAAGATGGTACGATCGCATCGACGACACAGTTATACTTGGCGCGTTACCCTTTAAAACAATGACGAAACAGGTAATTCAATTGTTTATTACAGGACATTGTTAACTAATGCTCAAAGATTTCGTAATAAAAATTTTTTATTTCATTTTTTCAGCTAATCAACGAAGAGAACGTCAAAGCAGTTATCTCAATGAATGAAAACTATGAGCTTTTATTATCAAACAATGCCGAGGTAATCAGTGTGTTATTTTTTTTCTGAAGCGACGCAATTTTTTTTTCTTTTTAAATTAAACTCATCTAACGAGAATAATTTGTTCAATCAGGAATGGAGTAAGCACAACGTACAGTTCTTGCAACTGTCAACGACGGATATTTTTGAAACGCCCTGCCAAGAGAAGCTCATACGAGGTGTTAATTTCATAAATCAATTTAGGAACGCTGATGCCCAAAGTCAAGTTAATGGAAAGAGTGCGACGGTTTACGTTCATTGCAAGGCGGGCAGAACGCGCAGTGCGACGCTTGTTGGATGCTATCTCATGATGGTACGTTTGAAATTTCGCAAAAGCTTCGAATGCTATGTGTTCCTTTTGGTAAATGTTTTTAAAAATTTATAATTTTCTTCTCAGAAAAATGGTTGGTCGCCGGACGAAGCTGTGAATTACATGAAGGGCAAACGACAGCACATACTCATTCATAGTCCTCAGTGGCAGGCTTTGAACATTTTTTACGAAAATGAAATACGATCGAAAAGATCGTAGTGAAAAAATTTATGTGAATGCTGTTATTTAAAAACATTATACTAATTATATGTACAGTACGTTATTAAATTATAAGCAATATTGTTTTTAAACAACAAATTTAAAAATATTTATTAAATAGAATCTAATCATACACTTTCAACAATGTAACTTCCATCACTTGTTTGGTTTGTTTCTTTTGCTCTTGTCAACGTACGTCGATGCAAATTTCGTTGCAGTGGCTACGGCTTTGTCAATCAGCGCTTTAAAGTTCTCGTCTGAGATAAGCGTTGGTTGCATGTTGTACGCTACGAGTGGATCTTCGTCTTTCAAAGCACTTCCTTTTGATTGAAATACTCGTAAAATTTCTTCCATCCACGTTTTTGCGTTGAATGCGTTAGATTGTAATTCCTTAAATTAAAAAGAAAAAAGAAAATTAATATAAACTTTCAGAATAAATAAAATATTTTTTTTTTTCGAAAGCATACCTCTGGAACAAAGCATCTAGCTTTAATTTTATTTTTACAATGAACAATAACCAGAACTGGAGTTGTGGGTGGACATAATTTAATAATATTTTTTAAAGAAATATTTTCTATTGATGTATTATTTGGTTGAAGACAGTGAACAACGAAGGGCAAAGACGACGAATCTAACATTTTTCTAATTTCTTCTTCTATAGTATTTCTGAAAAAATATATTTCCTCAATATCATTGTTGTTAATCTTTTAAAAAGTTCGATTTAGATTAATATAATCAGAATGTTTACCTTGCTTTTTCTTTTTCTTTGATCCTGATATTTTTAGACAAAATTTCTATTCTGTCTAAACACTCTTGTACAACAACATATGGAAATCTTTTTCTCTTCTGTCTGTCAATTAATTCTCTTTTTTCACTTAAAACTTTTGCTTCCAGTTCTCTTAAAGAAACATTTCCCGTTCTAAATTCATTCTCCAAGTTTGTTATTCTTTCTTTCAAGTTATCCCCAGCGAGTCTTGTTAAGTGAGCAACTGGTCCGGTCACAGCCTTTAAGCTTAAAGCAGCGTTTCCTTGATGTTTTAAGCCTATTATACAGAAATGTTCTATAGCCTTCGTTTTGTGAACGTGCGTTCCACAACATGCTTCCCTAGAAACGGAAAAATGTTATAATAACTAAAACAGTTTTATCAAATTAGTATGTAAAAACATTTTCTTACTTTGAATTGAGATTTATACTATTAACTTCCACAATGCGAATTCCAGTGTCTGGATAAACTTCGCCTGGAATTACCGTCAAGTCATCTTCTCTTAACATTTGCAAGATATTTACAGTTTTAGTTTTAACGGGAACATCGGCCTCGATAATTTCATTTATTGACTTCTCAATCAAACTGATATCTTGTGTCGATAATTTTCGGCCAAATACGCTGCATTCGAAATGCAAATAGTCCTTTACAACTTCACTCCCTCGCTGCCCCACTACGGGTAATAGTTTTTGGAGCGTAGCGTTTAACAAATGCGCAGCTGTATGATTTCTCATCGCTCCAACGCGAGTCTTTTCATCTATTGAAATCATACACTCGTCTCCGACGCGTAATTCATGATCAGGATTTCTAGAAAATTATTTTTTATGTAATACACTGATAAATTATTTTAAAAAACTTTCCAATTTTAAAAGTAGACTTACGATTCATCCCAGTCGATAAAATGCCCGATGTGAATGACATAGTCTCGAACTTTTATAACTTTCTCAAAATTAAAAAGAAGATCCTTTATTTGAATGTGTCCTTTGTCAGATACTTGACTGCCTGCACAAGCATATGCCGGTGTTTTGTCTAATATAATGCCAACTTCAACGTTTGTATTGATTACGGAGTCGCTTTCAACTATGTTACCGCTACTTGTGACTGTTGCTTCGACTATAGCTTGACTTTCGTCAACATTCAAAGTAGCAGTTTCAGGTTCAGATATTAAATTGCCTGAAAAATTTAATAATTTAATAAATAATTTTAAATTCATGTAATTTATGTGATAAAGCCTATAGTATCAATAATATTATCTAAAAATTACCATTCTTAATCATTCCCAGCAATTTGCATTTAACGATCGGAAAACTATATCCTTTACTACTGTAATTAAAATCGTATTTTAGTGAATCATCAGTTTTTGGCACATTTCCTACTTCAAGTTGATCTAAAGTTTGATTGGATATTGTTTTATCGGTTATTTTATTAGCTTCAAGCCTGGAACGTTGTTTAGCTTTGTGAACTGCTTCTTTAAAAGCATCTAAATCGAAATGTACGGATTCAACTTCGGCTAATTTACTTATTATTTCTACATCTAAACCATAAGTGTCATACAATCTATAGGCAAAGTCACTTGATAAATTATTGACTTTATTCCTAAAAAAATATTTATTGTAAATATATTAAAATTGTGCGTATTAAATAAGCAATAAAAATATTTTTATAAAGCTCACTGTGATTTTAATAAAGATTGTAGTTCATTATATCCTGCTGTTAATCCAGGCAAAGATGCATCACGAATGATGGAGAGTTCTGGCCGACCATCAACGACTTTTTTCCAATTTTTGACAGCAACATTTCTCGAAGATTTCAGAATTTCCTCCTCATACTGAATAATATATTTTATCTAAAAAAATGATTATAACATGCATTTGTAATATTTGTTTTAAAATTCATAAATTTTTTAAAGAAGGTAATTTACTTTGTTCAAGTTTTTGGGAATTTCCGGATATGTATCTCCAAGACTTTCAGCTACATAATTTGATAATTCTGATACAAGCTTATTTGTTTTAAAAGTATCTTCACTTAAATCAATGGCTCTTCGTAAAATTCTCCTAAGTTTGTGACTAAAAATAGAATATTATTACATATAAATTATAATAATTTTATATAGATTTTTTAAAAATAAAAATCTTTAAGGAGCATTACAAACTTCTTATCAGGTAACATTCCATCAGCTAATGATACAGTAATCATTCTAGCATGATCAGACAAAATTCTATATCCAGTGTCAATTTTATCTTTATCAGCAGTTCCAAATCGCCCTTCATATTTTGGGGCATGTGAAATTTTTTCAATTGCTTCAAATAATGGCTTGAATAGATCTGTGTCATAATTTGATCTTTTTTCTTGTAATACTGTTACTAATCTTTCAAAACCCATTCCAGTATCAATGTGTTTTTTAGAAAGGGGTATTATCTGACCATTTTGTAATCTATAATTAAAAATACAATATTATAACTCAAATTATTCTAAAATTTAAATTATATTTATTAAATTTTATTTTTTACCTTTGAAATTGAATAAAGACAATATTCCAAAGTTCAGTAAGATCTTCATGACCTTTGTTAACTCTTGAAGATTGATTCTTGGATTGCTTTGTATGGTCTATGTGTATTTCTGTAGATGGACCACAGGGACCTGTAGGACCCATTTCCCAAAAATTATCTTCCATACCAAAAGGTATTATATGATCTTCTGGCACTCCAATTTTTAGCCAAATTTCTTTACATTCTATATCTGGCTTCAAGCCTAATTTTTCATTTCCACCAAAATATGTTACATACAAGAAATCCTTTTTTATTCCATAGATTTGAACTAGCAGTTCCCAAGCATATTTACAAGCATTTTCCTGAAATTTAAGCATTAGTTTGTAAGTTTATTAGTAAATGATTTAATAAATAATTTTTTATTCAAAATATAATTTACCTTGAAGTAATCACCAAAAGACCAATTACCAAGCATTTCAAAAAATGTGTGATGGTAGGAATCATGTCCTACAATGTCAAGATCATTATGTTTGCCACCAATTCGTATACACTTTTGTGAATTAACAATTCTGAATGCTGGAGGAGTATGTTGGCCGAGAAGAACACCTTTAAACTATATATTTAACAATCAGTTAAAATAATGAAAAAAATTAAAGTTATATACTTCTAGTTTAGTTTCAACAGTAGAAGCATTTTATATCATATACCTGATTCATTCCTGCATTGACAAATGGTATTGAAGGATCATTTAAAGGCACCACTGGGCTGGAGCGAAAGACAGCATGATTATTTTTTTTAAAGTACTCCAAAAATTCATTTCTGATTGATTTTGCAGATTTAAGTGGCTTTTTGCTCGCACAGAACGTGCGAACAATAAATATTTTTTTCACGCATTTTAATCGACGAGATAACATTTTTAAACTCGCGATTGATTGACATAGGTTAGACTTTATAATTATTCAATGTTTTGAAATATGTTCGCCTTGTTAAGGAGACACTTTGTGAAGATAAATTTGATAAATAACTTGAGACTCTAAGCAGTCGAATTTTTCCGAGATTCATCGTGTCCAGCTGGTACTTATTATGACTGGTAACGCGCGTAAATGATACATGCTGCAATTTCTGCTACAAGAGTATCAACTATCAACGAGCGTTACGCATGCAAGACTGCGGTCTTGTACTACTTTTCCACACAGCATTTATGAAAGACATTTTAAAAATAATGTTGTTATATTTTTACATTTGATCATTGTATTGAAAAAATAGCAATTTGTTATTTTTTATATTAAAAAAAATCAATTAATAGCAATATATGTGTGTACATACATATGTAATGAATTTTTGTAATTCAATAAGGTGTAATTTTTATTATGAGACAAACATTGAACTAAAAACATTTATAATTTAAAAAATTATAATATCATTTACATATATTTACAAGTAAAAATATTACATAATTTTTTGCAATCAATACATTGTGAAAAAAGATTATATACATTAAGAAGTATTTGAAAATTATTGAAATGAAAAATTAATTTTGTTTAAAAAATAAAATCAATATTTAATAAAAAAAAAATTAAATATATTCCTTTTGGTTTTGTTTTTATTACAAATGTTGTAGAGGAATATAAGAAAATTGACAATATTTTAAAAACAAGTATGATTTATTTACAATTTTTAACATATAAATCTTCTTAACTAATGGATAGTCAGGTAATTGTTCAATTAATAATCTAACACGCTACATAGTAGAATGTTTTGGTGACATTTTTATATCATTCGATCTTTTCATTTACATACATTATTCAACTGTGAAGTTAGTTCATTTATTATCATATTAAGAAAAATAAGTTTTTCAAGACTATTTTACCTACAAGTATTGCTTTATTTAAAATTAAGTCAAATAACATTCACTGCATTTTATATTGCAATAAATATTTACTTATTAAATCAAAAGTTTTAAGAAGAAAGTAGAAAATTATAGTTTTACAATTGAAAATTGTTTAAAATTATTACATTTTTTCCAGTTACCATCATTTATAACATACTTTCTTAACATTAATTATACTTTTTACTGAAATAAGTAAACAAGTATTGCAATATTGAAAAAAAATACATAAAACTAAATTTTCTACAATTACAAATTGTTTTTTAATTTGTACAGTTTATGAAAAAATAATGTTTATAAAAAACATTATTTTTACTTATTTATCTATCAACAGCCATACTGACATACATGAAAATCTTATACATAGGTTTTTGTAAAGATTGATGTTTAAACTGAGTTAAATTAACTTGAAGTATGAAAAATAAAAAAAATTTGTTTATACATATTGTTACCTAGTTTTTTCATTTACATCAGATTTTTTTTTTTTTGACAAATTATTAAAAATTTACAAATTATGGCAGTAGTACAGCTTAGTTTTTTCTGTGAATCCATTGCTTACAAAAAATTTGTTAATTATCCAATCAATATTCACTGTCAGATAAAGGTTTTAAAATACTTTACAAAAGGATATTCAAAAAATAATCAAATTGAATTAATAAATTAAAAAAAAAAAAAAATAGTTCTTAAATGAAAAGTTGTAATCTATTTTCTTTTGTATTATGTATTGTATAAATTGTGAGTATCCCACAAGAAGATGTGAATGTGATGAAAAACAATTAAATTTTCAAAAATTATTTTAATAAGACACATGATTGACAAACTTTAGGACAGAATAAAGTAAGCAATGAAGTAATATATACAATAAATAATAGTTAAGAGTTACAGTCTTTTCTTTGGTAATGAACCAAAAGCTGATATTACCGTTGCTCTTGTCCCAGTAACAGATGTAGTTAATGTTGTTAATGCTGGTTGAGCTACAACTCCTGGTTTTGCTGCAGTAGTAGCAGAAGCAGTATTAGAAGAAACCTGATCCCATTTACTTTTTCTTTTTTTGGCATCTTCATCTGCAGTTGGAGCAGTACTGTTTGGTCGCTTAGCTGTTCCTGTAATTATTTCAATTTTGGATTTTTCTTTTCGTGCCTTTTCTAATTTTTCCATTTCAACTTTTTGAGTCTTTGCTAATTCGTCGTAATAAGAATCCTTGTTCCATTTAAAAGGATCAAATATTTCAGGGGGATAATTAGTACCTAATTCATTTATATTAACATACTGAATCAATTTTTCATAAATAGACGGATTCCTAAACTCTTTCCTATTTTGTATAAAATTATTCATGTCCAAACGACCAGATTTTATTTTCATATGAAGGTTCCTAATTTTTTCTTGCAACTCTGGAGGGCATGGCCCAGGTGGATTTGGTGGTATAATAACACCATACGCGTCTGCTTCTCCATCTGAAATCAAATCTGCTTGACGATTGGGAGACTGCTGTTCAGCCATTTCCAGAGGTTGCCTCCCATTTTGAGAAGGCTCTTCCTCTGCAAACGGCGCAGCTGTTCCCTCATCGTCAGAGATGACAGTATCATCAAAATATGAAACTAATCTTTGCATCTTTGACGGTTTTTCTGTCATCAAGGTGGATAAATTTGGCAAGTTGTTACTACTACTCTTGCCAGTAAAACTGGTATTGGCAGGGCTATTTGAGACTGATGAGACAGATTTAGGACTGTTGAAGCCCTGGGACTGACCACCGCCTTGGTCATTTTGCGGGGCAGTCCCTGTGGGAGTATTTGAATTCTCCTGAAAGTCGTCATCCACCCCTTCTTCACCCTCCGAGTCGGTATAGGTGGCCGTTAGAGATGCCAGAGCAACACTTTGTACAGACATGTTTAGTTGACTTTGAGTGTCCAATTTGCTACAAAGCAATATTTTGTGTGGAAACTCACCGGTATAGCGTTGTTTTTCTTCAAACAATCTTGCCTGTTAGACAATACCTGAAAACAAGATAAATCTTTGTTAATCGCACTTTCCTTTCGCAACGCGTATGAGGAAAACAAAGTTGTTAGCATACTAGATAGGCACGAGCGAGCGCATCTATTTGATCGATAACACGCGTAAAAGAATACACGACGACAAAAAGTGAGGTTAAGACCACTAAGGTAAAATGCCCAATACCGGGACTGGCTAGCTGAAATTTTGTACTATTTCTTCTACATTTCTCTTGATGTACTTTTACTAGCCGTAAAAGGAAGATACTATAAAACAATTGAGGTTTTTATCTTTATAAAAAAACAAAAATTGTTTACTTTCATTTTTTAATTATTTAAAAAATTCATTTTAAAAATTAGCATCACAAAGACCAATATCGGAACACGCCGATTAGGTTGATTACTTTATTATACTTTTATATAATTTCGTAAGCTTTTAAGTTATTAAATTTAGTTTACAACTATAAATATTATGACGTTTTAACGTTAGCATTGGGTAATGTTAGAATATGATGAACCTTAGTCGGGACACGATGCAAATCAAAACAGAAAGAAACAATAATTTTTTATTAATTAATTAGCTGACCAATGGATATAATTTTTGTTTTATCCCATAAATAAGATGTGCTAGATTACAAAAAAAAATTTTAATTCATATTTTAATATTTTTGATTACATATATTTAGCTGTCCTGGTTTAGGTATCGAAATTGACTTTGTCCGGTCATCGGGTGTTTTACCTTACGCGCGCCACTTACGAAGCAACGAGAACGTTCCGCGCTACTAGCAATCGTATTTAGAGTTATACTTTGAGTTACCTGATCAAAAATACGAGTAGAAACGAAGCGTATCTACTTCCTCCACGAAGCGTCTTTTCCGTTTCTCCGAACTCTACCTTCTGCAGTTTGTGTCTTCCCTGTGCAAGCCCGAGATAACTCTGCTAGCGTCGTCCCGTTCCGAAAGGACGGCCGAGATCATCAGTTGGCGTGCCTTTGAAAAGCAGCAGCCGAGCCATGGCCGGCCTATACAGCTGAGGGTGGGCAAGGTTGAAGGCAATTTGGAGTCAGGGTCACTTTAGCTCCTGGATTTCCGCGACGACACTTCTCAATACACCAGAACCAAGGGGACCGTGATAATGACGAGGCGAGCGCGAGATGATGTTTGCAGAGCGCGTGCCCCGAGGGCGCTCGTTCCGCTGTTCCCAGGGCTGGTGAGCGATTGTGCTTTCTGGCATAATCGAATGCCATATCGAAAGTCGAATTTCGCTAGCGACATTCGGGCTCACGGTCTGCTAGACTCTAGCGAAATTCGACTTTCGATATGGCATTCGATTATGCCAGAAAGCACAATCGCTCACCAGCCCTGGCTGTTCCCCGCGTGCGATATATTTTCGCAGAGCGCAGCGAACGAACGTTATTTGAATGGCGAAGAAGCGCAGGTTTCGACGAATTTTTAAAGGGATTTGAGGAATTTTAGGAAGAACGAGAAATATTTTTGGTAAATGCGCATTGATTTGAATAATTTTGCATACAATTGAACGAATCGTAAATATTGTTATTATTTATATATACGGTTTTTGAGTTTTTTAAAAATAAATATTATTTGAAAGGAAGTCTTTTTCTGTACTCGTTAAATAAATGAAAAATTGTAATACCAAAATCTATTTATTTTTTAGTTAAAATGGAACATGAGAATTGTGATTCAGTGACATCTGTTTTCAATTGACTTGATGACTACACAAATACTGTCGATAAGAAACGAATATGCACAAAAATATATATAGTTATCTTCAATCGATAAATCAGACTTTCCTTACACTCCGCAAGGGTCGATACATCAACATGTAATTCATTATTTTCCCAGAAGAGGCGTTGATAGTCTCCCGTATAACAAGTAGTAAAATCTATTAGATTCCAGGTCAGACGCAAATCTGATCTGTTCTACTTGACGTTGAAGCTTAAAAAAAACGCTCACGCACATCCATCGATTTGTCCATATAGATTTTATTTCTAACAAAGCTACAGAAACATTTTGATCCTTACCAGATAATATATTAAACATTATAAATTTGACATTTTAAATAATTCCCCCTCGATCAATCAGGACACAGCGTTTTTTATTAAAAGTTATACAAATTTCACCATTTTTTTTGCTCTTCCACATTAAATAATCTCTATAAATTGACAATTGTTTTTGTTTTTCAACTCGACATTTTGATTTTTCATCAATATTTCCCAGCAGTTAGGCGTACTTTGTCGGACGTTCTTATCGGACTCTTGAGCTTCCTCAAGCAGCGCGCAGCCTCGCTCTCCTTGTCCGTCGAAGATTTCAGCCTGGTTGCCGCGGACCGCACGGGTTGCGTGGCTTCTCTTGTTGCGCCGCTTGATTTGCTTTTCGCTCTGCTTTCGAGCAGCCTGGAAAGTGTCGTATAAGCATGAGCTATAAGCTAAAACGCAACGATTGGAATGAACTTACCCGAGATTCGGCATAACGGGACGCAATTCATTACGGACTGGATAGAGCAAGCCGCGGGTCGTCGGCTGTTTCAACCAGTTGGATTGCCCGGTTCTCTGTAATAGCGCAATTTGGGAATTAGTTTCAATGTATAAATAACAAATAAAATTTGTTCTTACCGTCACGAGTTTTTCTTTGTGCAATGCTTCTGTTTTGTTGAGGTCCGATAAGGGACGAACGGTAGTATGCTTGTAGGATGGAATGTGCGTCGAGGCGCGCCTTGAGCAGGATATAGTCGTTGGCCTTTCGTCATTTTTCTTTAAACTTTTTTCAACAATTTTTTTTGGGTTAATTTAATTACCAGAATATCAAAGCTACGAATGAAAACAAACGTATGAATAATCAACGAAAAATCGTTTACTTTGTAATATTCGCTTTTTTGAGGTGAGCTTGAAGCCGGTCTTCGGTGTAATTCTTAGCTTTGAGACTCGATGCTTTGTCGCGTTGGCAAACTGGTATACGTGGCTTTTTAGTCTTTCGATCGTATTCGGCAACAATGAAACTGTCGTTTAGCTTTGCTTTATCCGACGGCGGTTGTGAAGGACTGTCCTTTACCGATTTTGCCGGATGCTTTGTGTGCTTAATTCTGGGCGAACACAATTAGATCATCAATTGAATACATAATTTGAGTATTTTTAAATTTCACAGATTTACCTCGAGTGGTTTAAATTGGACTGCATCCCATTGGCAGTTTTTACCGACGACCTAAGCCGAAGTGCTTTAAATATGCAACTGGTGCCGTTACGCTGGAGCTCGTGCGCCCTGTGCGCACATAAACAACATTAAAAATTATAAAAAAATTGACAAACACGCTCAAGTGATTTCAAGGCTAATCTCACATTATGTTGTACATGCCACCGATGCTGCCGTATCTCCTATTGATGACATCCATTTCCACGTCTTTGCGATCGAGCTTCGTAAAAGTAACGATTCCTTCCACTATCTTAAAACAAACATGTTCATTAATAACCCCCCCCCCCCGTTAATTTTAAGACGAGAAAAATATGTAAAAAAAATTGTCACCGTATCGTGATCGCAATCGTGAAGATGCGCTTGAAGCTCATGATCGAGGGAGGTGGCAAGGGCCTGGGGTGAGGCGACGATGAACGGATGCCGGCAGAGATCGCGCATGGTGATGCGCCTACTGGCCGCGGGCGTGAGCAGCCGGTGCACCACGTCCCGGTAGTCGCTCGACAGCTCGCCCATCGAGCGCTCCTGCGTCGCCCCGAGACCCTGGCTGATCTGCGCCATCAGCCGTCGCCGACGCTCCGTCAGCGAGGTCTGACCGTCGCGCGGGCTTATGAACGGCAGTCGCCCGGTGCCCATCACGTACAGTATCACACCCCTGTGGCCGTGTTATTATTATTATTATTATTAATGCGGTTTTAACGATTTTCGTTGAGGCGAGGGGCATGAGAGTTTTTGCAATAAATAAATAATATGAAAGAATAGGAAAAATAATGAAAAGGTTGATTGCAGGGACGTTGAACCGAGAGCGTATTTCGGCGCTACGGCTTTTCAAAGTGTATCCTTTTGCGATCGCTTACAGGCTCCACAAATCAACTTCTGGCCCGTATTTTTTGCCCTTGACAAAAAGTTCTGGCGCCGCGTACTCCGGGGATCCGCATTGGGTTTTCAGAGGATTTATGTCGTCGTACACGTTGCCTAAGCCGAAATCTGCAGCAAAACGTTGCAAGACAATGTTTTATTGTTGTACCCGTTACTTTCTCCCCACCAAAGTTTATTCGAGAAAACGTAATTGACTTTGTCGCGCTTGTTCGCCTTATTTACCGACTATCTTGATGTACAATTTCTTGTCGTCCTGAAGCATGATGTTCTCCATTTTGAGATCTCTGGAACATAAAGAAAAACGAAACATTGAAAATTTCATTTTATACGCATACGATAAAAAAACGATTTTTTCTTCTAATCTTAGCCGTTAATTCACCTCAAGGTGAAAGACCTCTTAACAAAGTCCTTTATCCGTAATTCCCCAAATTAAAATAAAAGTACGAACTTCGTATCAGCTGAAAAAGCCAATGGCCTCGAAAACTCTTCAGGTTTGAAAAAAGCCGAATTATCAGCAAATAAAACAGTTTGCGCCTTTTTTTGGAAAAATAAACGTAAGTAGAGGGGCGAGCGATGGAAAAAAAAACACCTGAGCGAGCGTGAAAAAGGGAAGAAAAAAAACGCGCGGGTATTTGCGAGAGCCGTTATTTACGCTACTGTCAGTTACAGAGCTCGCGAAGCCTCCGGGGGTCAATGTGACTTTAATAACGTGTTTCGAGGGAGAGAGAGCGTGCGCGACAGCTAAACGGCCGAGGAGGGACTGGAGAGGCGCTGTCTCGCGCACACGTGCGTACACCAACACTGGCTGTTATAATTTTTATACCCTACGCGAAAAGGAATGAAGAGTCATTTTATGAGCCTCTAGGATACATCAACGTACCCGTGAGCTTTAATTTTTTTTTTCTTCAAAATTCCATCCACTACGAAATTGAGATGCATTTGACGTTTAAATTGACGAGATGCGCAAATTTGTAAGTCTCATAATTCTGTTTTTGATAATAGAGCAAAGTACTAAGAAAGAACGTTTGTTTTCGCAAAGCAAAGAAGGTGCCTAAGTTGGTTCGTCTGAAATAAAACGATGCTAAAATCGTTAAATTGAAGCGTAATCTCCGGAATGCAATCGACCTTGCGCATATCGTAAGCGTGGGGGGGGGGGGGACGCTCTTCTTGCCTCATCTCCGAGTGGCGAATTCGAAAAGAGAAGAGAAAAGAAGGAAGAAATAAAGAAACTGCAGCCAGCCGCGCGCCCGCGCGACCTTGGCCAGGAGAACGAGTCGAGGATAATAGTCGAAAAGACCCTGAAGCCGAAGCTGCGGGCGCGCTCCAGTCACTTGCTCTCTGCTAAGATTATATTTCCCTCGCTTGTATACGTGTATACGCTCGGAGGGCTGCCGCGCACTTCAGCCGTCAAACAGCGTTGTTTTCTTCGCCGGCGGTTTTGTTTCGTCTTCGTCGCTAAATAATATTCTTGTTCGCCGGCGATCGGCCACTTTTATTCGCCGACGATCCAAAGAAACGCGCATTAACGACGAGCCGGCGCGTGTAAATATACAGCGCGCTTAAATCGTGCACGTTAATACGGGCGATATAGAAATTCGTTTTACTCGACTGGCGAACGTACTACATTCATAATTTTCAAAATAGAGCATGACTTTATTTTCCCGAAAGAAAAAGAAAAACGATTTTCTCCGGGTATACTTTTTTTTCTAGGTATTAATAAATCCCTGATATGAAGTTGCTGGTGGAACGTCTCTGTTGGGATCATCGGTGTGGGGGGGGGCGGGCGAGATAAGCGCGAGTATATACAAAACTCGTTCTCCACTCGCAGCGAATGAAAAAGAAGCAATGCGCGCTCGGGGCCCCGATTTTTTTCCCTGCTCGCGTCTACGTTCGCCTTAAGAAGGAGATAGAAAAAGATAGAGCGAGAGGAGGGAATGAAGGGGGGGGGGAGGGGAGAGACGAGGCTTTGATTAGAATTAATCGTGCGAAAGCGAGATGTTCGCCTCGAGTCGGCTTTCGACTCGTCTGGCATTTTTAATTAATGGCGGCCGCGGAAGAAGCGGGAGTGGAAGGGGGCTGGGTAGGGGTCTTCCAGAGGTGTGCGACGTGAATGAGATAAATCGTTCTTTTTAGCCAACTGCATGCGCTCCGTTTGCAATTAATTTGGAATTTCATTTTATCCCTCTCTCCCATTGCTATGGATTTCTATACATACGTTTTCTCCGTGTCCTTCTATTTTTTTTATCGTTCGCTCGAGAAAAAAAATTCCTGAAATAATGCCACTCTCTCTCACGACGACGCAGTTAAATGCTGCTTCGCTATTTTTTTTCGTCTTCTCTCTCTCTCTCTCTTTTTTTCATCAGCTATTACGAAACGCAGCGTTATTTATCGTTCCGAAGCTCGTTAAGTCGAGAAATTAAGGGAAAATCAGCGGCAAAGGGTGTGCGTACAGCAACGAACGAAAAGAGAGGAAAACGGCAAACGCGGGATGTTGTTTCGCAAGCTCTCGCCGTGGCAAATTTCGTGTTTAGCAGAAATTAAACGCGCGTTACGCGATACAATAAAGATAATCCTTATCCACGGCTGTGCTGTTCTCTAACGCCCTGCGAAATTTTGAAATTGAAATCGCGTGCGCCAGTGACACCCGCTCCTTATCACAAGCCAAGTTTTACATACGTACACAAGCTCGGTAGGGGGGGGGGAGAGCCGTTGGGTGTATTATACAAAGTCCGCGCGAGAGATCGGCGTGACAAGAGGCCAGAGCGAGAGTCGAAGCTTAATACAGCGATAGGTCGATATAACAAAGGGAGGGAGGGAAAAACGACTCCATCAGGCATCCATACTCTGGGCTGGCAGTGCTTGAGCAGCAGTTCTCTCTCGGTGATTTGTTAAGCGGCCTATCGCCGGCGTGTCTTAAGCTTAACCCCGAGCAGCCGCAGCAGCAGCTGATATCGAGGTAATAACCGCGTGGCTCGGCTAAGGCTCGATTAACTAGGGTAGCGAGCGCGCGCGAGAGATAAAAGACCGCGTGACACGAGCTCGCGCACTCAGAGAGAGAGAGAGAGAGAGAGAGAGAGAAAGGAATGGAGTGATGGGGGTGGGAGAGAGGAGCGGGGGCTGCTCTCTCCCGCGGAAATCGTCTCGGTCGATCTGGCGGCGTTATAGCGCGCTGTGCTCTGGCCGATATCTCCGCGATCGCGCCTCATGAATAAGACATGCGCGCGGGAACGCGGCGGAGGAGATAGCTCCGCAAGGCCGCCGCCGCCGCCACGACGTGTCACGATCCGCGCGCGCGCGCAGCCGCTATGCTCGGGGATAGAATTGTCGCGTGCCTCGGCGCAATTGCATAATGGCCATTGTAATCGATGGTAATCGTCGCCAGGCACGCTATGAGGAAAGAGAGAGAGAGGGGGGGGAGGGCCTCACGATTGACGGGGCTGGGGGGACAATTTGCATGGCTCCTCAAAATTCTCGTCTAATAAGCCAAAGAGAGCCTGGCGCTATTGCTCGAGAGACGCGCGAGAGGCTCGTCCCCAGGTGAGAGAGCGCCGTGCTGCGTGATCAAGGCCGAGCGAGAGATTATCAGGGGAGGGCCTCCGATCGATCGGCCAGTGCCTTTAAAGGGGGGCTCTCTCTCTCTCTCAATCGTTTTTGCCCCGGCCTTAGCGCGCTCCTATACTCGACGCCACGGCGCAACGATCAAGGATGTAATTAAATGCGTTGCGCAAAGGTTTTATTGCTGCTCCTGCACGGACCTTGATTAAAGCGCGATAGAGCAAGACCCCCTCCTCCTCGCCACCTATCTCCTCTTGCACTCTACCCTTCCCTTCGGCACTTGGGAACTCAGGGCTCGGCTGTATATACACCCCGGTGTAACAAGTGTTCCCTGCTCTGCTTACGTTCTCGCTTTTAGTCGAGCCTCACAGATGGAGCCACGCAGCTTGGAAATTCGGCAATGCTTTCATTATTTCGCTTCGCAGAAATTGCAAATATTTTTGATGTTCCGAGAAGTACGCATAATTACAATCTTATTATTATTTTAACTGGCACGAGAATAAACTTGTATTTACTGTGATTAACTCGGATGGAAAATTAAAGAGATATCTTTGCGCAAAAGTACGCTACAATTAATCAACTCGTTGCACGTGCTATAATGGTGAAACGAAAATCGAGATGGGCAAATTTAATATTTACCAAAAAACAAAATCGCGTTAAAATAAAAGATACGAATACGAGACAATAGCAATTCGCCGGGGCGAAAATTATGCGATTTCCACAAAAGCAGGCCCGCAGCGCAAAAGAGGAGGATGAGGAAAAAAAATTACAAGGCCAATCAAGATGCCCGAAGTGCATTTAAAATGAAGGGGAGAGGGTGAAGGGTAGCAGGTCGCTGTTCTCTCGGCCGACACTTCCGCGCGAGCGTGCATTCTTTTATGTCCCGCGTCCAGATTTTCGGCGGGCTCGTTTTTCTTCGAGCGTGATTCCGGTGGGCCCGCAGCCGGAAATCCCCCTCCCTTCCAGCCAGCGCCAACGTTTTCATCTCTCCTCGGCTTCTTCGCGTCTTTTTGCTATCCGCCATCGCGGCCGTGAGAAAACCGAGTATTCGACGAAGCTCTGATTCACCGCTGCCGCTTTTGCCTGCTACCTTTGTCGTGGTCTCTTCTGTATGCTCTTGTTGCTGCTGCTGTTCCAGCCGCGGAAATTAAGGAGCTTTAATCAAATTTAGCCGAAATTCCGTGGACTTTTGTTAAAGCGATTAAAATAACGTTTTCTTCTGTATCGTCAGTTTGGGGAATTTAATAAAATTGTTTAATTTTGGGTTTTCATCGAGGGAATGTATACCTTCCGTAATTTTGCAATTTCGTAATTTCCATCAAATTACGCTTCTACATTCAGTCCTGTCTATCGTCTTTAAATTATTCGACTCTAGTTCGAGTAGAGGAAGCCTGTACGAAACAAACTTGACTCTCTCGCCGACGAAAAGATATAGATATAATTCAACGAGATCAGTTGGCGAGCGAGCAAAATCAAAAAAAAAAAACGAAAAAAGTCAGCGGCTCGCAGTGGTTAAAACGAGAGCGAGGAGCCGCATGTCCGGCGAAAATTTTCGGCTGGGATTTCGCGCGTCCGCATCCGGCCGTCTATCAGAGGCGCATCTTGCCCCGAGAGAGAGAGAGAGAGTGGTATGGCCTATCCCCCGGTGGCAATTACCCCGGTAAGTCCGCGCGACCGACCGACGAGAGAGAGAGAGAGCAAGCGTCGATTTAAACAGGTGCGCTGGCGTATCGGGACGCGATCGGGCCCGGGGTCTTTACGTCGCGGGGGCGACGACCCTTGGGCCCCTTGCAGCGGAACGACGACCAGGCCTTTTTCGGCTGGGGAGGGAGAGGGGTCAATCACCGACCTGCCCGGAGAGCATTTTTTCGCGCACCGGCTGGCTGGCCGATCGGGATGCGATAGCCTACCCGAATGGGAACTGCGGATCGCTTAATTGAAGCGGTAGGCGCGTTTCCGCTTCTTCGCTCCTCCTCCTCCTCCTCCTCGTGAGCCGTAAACTTTTGCTCGGTTAATTGACAGAAATCGGGCGAAAATAGCTGGCTCTCTCCTCGGGCCCGTAATGCAGGCCTGTTGTAAGTTTTTTTTTTTAAATATATATCATTTGGCCTCGTATTGGCTTGTTAAGGTATTTATTAAACAAATCGAAACGCGTCAACGGAGAGCTTTGCGATGCGTTTTTTTTTTTCACAGGAAGTTTGGCAACTTCTTTGTCCCAGTCCATATTCATTTAGTAGCCGAAAGACTTTTTCCGTTTACTCGTTGAGAAACTCGGTTCTTGTTGGCCTGTCGCTAATCTTTCTTAAGCGCCGCTAACTTTTTCGCGATATCCAGCTTTTGTCCCGGTTCGATTCATTAAATTCACACGTCAGCGCTAAAAAAGCTCCGAAAGCGTGCGGCAACGAGCGAACAGTTTTGGAAAAGAAAGAGATAGGGAAAAAATGAGGAAGAGGACAGAAAAAAGAATACACAAGGAAGAAGAGCATAAAAGGAAGAGAAATAAACGAAAAGCAGCAGCTCAGAAGCATTTCTTTTCCAAATTTAATAAATCACTTTTAACGAACGCGCCTCCTTCATCTGACTATATCCCCCTATTTTTTTTCTCTTCGCTCCTTTTTCGCCATCCCTCACACTCCGACCGATAACGTTTCCTCGATTCGTTTTTTTTTTACTCTTCTTCTTTTCGCCGCCGGTAGGCATAAATCCAAGAGCAAGAGAGAGAGAGAGAGAGAGAGAGAGAGAGAGCCCGACTCGTTTCGTTCGTTAGCGAGTTCGCGAGATTTTCGTCTGGGGCCACAGAGACGGAGAATGAGAGAGACGGTATTAATAAAGCTCTTTTACACCCGGAGAGCCTCGGCTTTAGCTCGGAAAGGTGAGAAGCGCACACAGCTTGGCTTTCGCTTGCCCTCGGAAATGAGCGTGTAAAGTAAGGCGAAAGTTCGTCACTTTTTGAGGCTTTAAGTGGGCCAGAGCGTTTTATCGATTTCGTTTTGTCAAGACTTGCCACTGGCTTTGCTTTGAAACGCTGCTGGATAACGATGCGGCTGGATCTTGCATTTCACAAGTGTTCCGAATTTGTTATTTAACGAACGAAAACCGATGTATCTCATTCTCAAAGAAAATAAGTTCGTCCCTCTCGACAACAGCTTTCGAGTTGATTTTTAAGAAAACAAAAAAGCTGACTCTAGTCGGCTGTCGTGTGTCGGGGTGAGCAAATTACGTCAGCTGGAGTCCGCGTGGCAGTGGAGCAGAGGAGGGGGAGGGGGAGTTTTAAATTCCCGGAGCCCGTTGTTAAGCGCGCGTGAAAGGCAGTGGGTCAGTCCACCCGGCGCGGAGCCTTGAAACTCCAGTCGCCAACAAGAGAGCCGGCACCGAAGGACCACGAGTATCGTATCTCTCTTTCTCTCTCGGGCGACACGAGCGCGTGTGTGGTTGCGGCCTGTCAACGCCGCCGCCACTGCCACCGGGACAGTATTTCTCCCCCCCCTCCTCCTCCTTTGCCCCGTACCCTTTCATTCTGCTCTCCTGGCGTGTGCTTCTATATACCTTGGGCTTGGACGTTCTGCTTTTTCCTTTATGCCGATTTTAAATCGATGGATTTAATGGTCTGCGCTTAGGTGGTCGCCAAGCCGACGCTGGATGCACACGATATTTTAATGTTATACTCGTATTTTCCCTATTTTTTTCCTCCACCGATTAATCATCGAGTACGATTGAAATTCTCTGAATTAGATGGAGGGAAATTTAAAATTTATAGGCATTTGTTAAAAAATACCGGCGACGATATTTATGACGATGAAAATTGCCCCGGCCACGGGGCTCGCATTGAGATGTATACAATCGCAACGTGTGCTTCTTCCCATCGATCCAATTAAAGTACACGTAAGCACGTACACGAAACTGCGTGGAAACAAGGAGAAGCGGAGCGTAGACGTAGACTCGGGGCATATTGTTAAATACACGACTCGAGGAAGCATCGCCCTCTCTCTTAAGCTTCTGCGGCATTCGCCAGAGCTCCTCGGCGTCGGGCTCGCCGACGCTTCTCGCCTTGCTTCGTTTTTCAGATCCATCCGCGACCGAAGATGAGAGATAGCGAGAGCGAGGAAGGGTAGGGAGGAAGAGATGTTGGAGCGGTCATGAGTCATGTCGAGTGGGACTCGTTAAGTTCGTCAGCTCGGAGAAGCGGGCCACGCGAGTGAGAAAGAAAAAGGAAGAGGGAGCTGGTCAGCGAGGATATAGGAAGGCGAGTGCAGCAGGCAAGAGAACCACTGACCGGCCGCGATTTCATTTGTTTTTCGTACATGTATATAAATAATGCATTTACAAGACGGCTCTGTCGGGCAATCGGGCCCTTTTGTAGACGCGAAAATTAATTATGTCGAAATAAAGCGAACGAGCGAATTGGAATTATGCTCTCCGTGTGGGGTGTTGTTGGTATTAGCTGTGACGGCCTGCCGGGCCGAGTTAAAATTAGCCGACGGGAATGAGCTGTGCTCCTCTAATGGATTCAATTTAAATATTCATAATCGACTATTGTGATCGAATACGGATAAGTGGACGCGCGAATTGTTTGAGCGAATTTAACTTTCGATGGAAAATTTAAAGGGTTTAATGTATAACATACAGTTCAACGAGAATATATGAAAAGAATATTTCGCCGATTTTTTTTTGTTCGTTTCACACTGATTTCATAATTTAAAACGCTATCTCTCATGCTTCGAAGAATAATAGCGCATGCGAAAAATCGCACATTTTTATATCTTCCCTATGTGTACCTACATAAAAAAAAAGCTGCCGAATCGAGCAAATTTTTCGCGTATCTCTCGCGGCGACTAATATTCGCATATTCAATATAAATCAAGAGACAAGCACGGGCACTCTCGTAACTTCCTATTTTTATTATTACACGCATCGCGTCAGCCGGAGAATAAATTTCCGGCGCAGCACGCACGTGCCTCTCGCCTGTATACGCCGCAACCAGTGCAATGCAAAAGAGATAGCTCCGGATAGCCGCGTAAATTTAGCGAGCCGAGCGAAAGAGATAGAGTGCGTTTGAAAAAAATAAATATGTCCGGCGTGACAACACACTTAAAACAGACACACCCGAACCAAGCGGTTGCAATAAAAAAAAAAAGAGCGAGAGAGCGAGTGAGCGTGAAAAATGATAAAAAAAAGGGACTTATCGAATAGCTGTTTTCACGGGAAGGTGTTGAGACGGGAGAGAGGGGAGGTCTCATTGCCGCGGTAACTTGATAGCCCTTCCGTGCCGGAGTCAATTTTTCCCAGCGCTCTCGAGCGAGAGAAGGTTTATAATGCGCGATTTTCCTCGGGCGCGTTGGCTTACCAACTTGCCTACTTACACGGCCAATTATCTCGCCAGCTTCTCGGAATTGCGAGCTTTTTCAGCGGACGATTTTGAATAACGTTGATGTTCGTATATGCTTTTGCTCCGTTCGTTAAGTGACATTTCGTGAGACGATTACGTTTACAATATGAAGCGGGAATGTTTTTGTAAACGAACTCGGAAAACCGTTTAGCCAATGAAATTAACTGTTAAACGCGTGGAGGAGCTTTTAACTAAGCGTATATATACGCGTTTGAATAAGAGCGTATTTTATTAGAAAACTCGAAGGAGTAAAAAGTTATTGGCTGCTGTACGTAAAAGCAGTGAAAATTATTTATTATACGCCTTAATAATGCGCCGACGGGCAGCCGTTACGTTGCTTAAAGGCCTACATGGAAGTATTTTGAATTACAGCTCTTTCGAGTCTAGGGTAACACGGAAAACGCACTGGCGCGAGTAGAGAAGAAGCTGCGCGATATAACGTCCAGCAGCGAGGGGGGGCCTCCTCGCCGTCGTAATATTTCAACAATACTTTAACCCAGCGCCGAGCGTATAGCGGCCGATAAACAAAAATTAATGGTATCTCGCATTAATTACGCTAACAATCAAGTCTTTACCCTTTTTTTTTCTCGTTCGCCAACGACCGAGAGAGAGAGAGAGAGAGAGCGAGAGGCTGCTCGAACGAGCTCTCGCATAAAGTCGGCTGGCCGATAAGCGTTGCTGGCGTTCTATTAAGCGCTGGCGCGCATAAACACCGATCGCCGATCTTTCACTGGACTAATAAACATAAATATTCCCGGCAGCCGAACGGTTGCATAATTTTCGCATTGGGATGCAGCCATGGGCGCCCCTAGACACCGGCCACTTTATCACCCTTCGAGAGCGTTAAGGGAAATGCAAGCGGGACAGGTGTCCTGCTGCGACATATATGTATATATAGCATATCTAAAATGTTAAGCTCTTTCTCACAATCTCTCTCTCTCTCTTTCTTTCTGCGAATGAAAATCTTCATGTATCCGGTTGTAAGACGAGTTTTGTGGGAACCCCCCGCCTTTTTTAATGTAATTTTCAATGGACAATAAAAGTTCGGATGAATCGAACTAAATCAAGCACGTAAAAGATACAGTACGCTATGAATACGTATATCGTTATTGAGCAAGAGCATTCTGTCTGTTTTTTTTCCTTTGTAAACGGTCAGTTTATATCGCTTCTCGATTTGACAATTAATTAATAACGATTTACTTATTGAAATCGTAATCTCGGTGTATCATCGCGATCTACAGATAGATATCTAACGATGATAACTCTATTCGTTTGTCCATTACCATCATGTTGTATGCACGAGATCTTTAGAAACAAGACAATAAGTCCATAAAATTCTAAGGACCCCGGGGGGGGCTAGCGTGTACACCTAATTAATGAAAAATGGAAAAGACGAGGAAAAAGAGGGGAAAGCAAAGAGGAGAAAGAAAAAGGAAGAAACAAATAAGAACAAATCATATTTTTATACGGGACGCGTTGTAAGGAAAAGCTCGACGACGACGACGACGACACTCGGGGGCTTGTTCTTACGGCCATAGGCCCTATTCAGCCATCGTCGCCTCGCGCATAATGGCCATTATCTCATTCACAAGATGCATATTCAGAGTCTCATAAATAAATTAGCGGCGCGTGTGCCGCGGCTTTTTCACA
The DNA here is from genome assembly GCA_030522585.1 of Anagyrus pseudococci. Classification (NCBI taxonomy): domain Eukaryota; kingdom Metazoa; phylum Arthropoda; class Insecta; order Hymenoptera; family Encyrtidae; genus Anagyrus; species Anagyrus pseudococci. The sequence goes on along the minus strand of JAPYYQ010001169.1, from coordinate 34,089 downwards.
TGGAAGCGAAAAGGAAAGCACACGTGTAATCCTCGTTGAGAGAGGGCTACCATATACCTCTCCTGCGGCATAGAGAGAGGGCCGCTGTTACGGACCCACCGCCATGGTATATCGGGGGGGGGGGGGGCGCGATCCTTATCTCGCGGGCATAATCGCTCCCTTAAGGCTCTCTGTCCCGCTCTTTAACTCGCGGCGCGCAAATTCAATTATAATCAAAATTTTAATTGCATAAATAATTCATGGAGAATCGAGAGTGAGGATATGCGACGAGGGGGGGGGGAGGGGTCTAGTGCGGGATGTCCGATGCGACAGCCTTGGAGGCCCGCGCTGCGCTGCATCTCCGCGCGATCGCGATTGCTGCGGGGAGCTACTCGCCTGGAAGACCGCTTCCGCGCTTCTCGCGGCTCTTCCGTTACCAACGTATGCCCTTTCCTGCGGGTTCTACAAAATTCTTGCGGAATTTCGACTACGCGAATTACAACCTCTTTCAAAGGATTCATTTAAGATCGTACTGATGCGCGGGGATTCAACTAGAAGTCTTGATTACTTAATTAGTTTGTCTTGAAATGAAAATTAACATCACGAAACAAACGTAAAATTAAAGAATAAGAAAGCTAAAACGAGAAACGACGCTACTAAAATTATAATAAACGAATTAAACAGCTCTAGCATACAAGTGAAAACTAAGGTCCAAGGAAGACGCTGCTGTGGCGAGTGTGTCGAGGAAGGGAAGCTCTCACGGACACATTGCTCCATCGTCTTTATCACACCGGGGGAGATCGTGTCCGAGTCGGCTTAGATTCCCCGTGGCGATTCTTTCGCTCGCGGCTGCTGCGAATTTCTTCCCTTCTCTCGCCGCTTTGACAGGTGCCGCACAATTACGCGCTATATCTGCCCTGTCACGGGTCTCTCCGCGCACTATTGCCGCACACGAGGACGAAAAACGAGACTTGCCGAGTGGACGGGCTCCGGTTAGAGAGCCCAAGGCGACGATGTTTAATGCGGGCTTATCGGGCCGAGAAGGGGAGCTTTTGTTGGACGGAGCTTTTTTTTCTATAAGTGTGTAAGAATATTTTCTCGTCAAAAATGGTTGGAAAGGAGGATTTTTCCATGTGCCACGGTTGAAGTAAGGCGCTAAAATTACGGTTTATTTGGAAGGCGGAGAGACGAGAAGGGTATAGCGCTGCAAGCTTGGCGGCGAGCTTGAGCGGGCTGTAATAAAAAGGAGAGCCTAAGCATGTGTGGTCGGAGAAGCAACGAGCGCGCAGCCCAGGAGCAAGAGTCTCGAAAGCAGTGCAGTACATGCGCACTGCTAGTACGTCCTTCGTGTAATGGGCCGTAAAGGAGAGCTGCCGATCGAGCGTGATTTTAACGAGCCAAAGCTCGGCCAAAGGGCTTCTGCATTCTCTTTACGACTCTGTTGTACGCTTGGCTTGTCATGGCACGATCACCGCACGGATCATCCTATTATCCTTCGTTTACTTTTTTATAATATTACAAATAAGCCGAATTCGCATTAGATTTCATGGGCATTGAACAAGGACGAGAGTTACGTAAATTTCGTCGGGCTAATCGTTTGCTTTGCTACGATCATCAGTCACCCCAGCCAAATGTTTAACCTTGCGCCGGCAAATGAAAAGGCGGAAAAGCGTAAAAGCTGCGCGCGGAAGGAAAACCGCGGCGAAGGCCATAGGAAAGAGTCAAAGCTATATAGTGGGGAATTTGAAATGAGAGAGATAGAGAAAGCCCGCGAGAGAGCCGGGGAAAAGCGTAAATAACAAAAGCGCAGCGTCAACCCTTTGTTGCGCGTAAAATAAATGATTCCACAGCGCAGTATAAGAGCGTAGTTGTATAGAAAGGAGAAAGAGGGGGGGGATTGGCGGAAGCTCTTCTACGAGGAAAGAGGGAGCAATTTCCCTCGGTCTGCAGCAGCAGCAGCAGCCCCGAATTCCGATTTCAAATTTCGCAAGATTAATACGCTGCTGTTGCTGCTGCCGGCGGCGGCGGGCGAGGGTTCGTCTCTCGCTCCTTTCAGCCTTCCTCCCCTATCCTCTCGTTTCAAGGCCACGCGCCCCTACCCTGGCGTATAGTGCTATACCGTTCCGGCAGCGCCAAGGGATTGATTTTTTCGCCCTTGGCCCGAGGTCGCAGCCTCGCGAGGAAAGCTCTCTCTCTCTCTCTCTCTCTCTCGCGGTGAATCACCGCTCCGGCTGCTTTCTTTTTTCTCCGTCGTTCTTTTTGCAAGCGCACACGACGCGCGGGCCGCTTGGTTCGCATGAAAAATGATCGATTGCCGAGAGCGAGCCCGCTTTCCAGGATAATGCATGCCTTGCGCAAAAAAGAGAAAAAGGATGATATGCTCGGCGCTCGATCCGCGAACCTTTTTTTTTGTTTTCTTCTTGTCGATGCTTGTTTTTCCGAGTCTTAATTGTTGTTTGCTGGTTTGATGCCATTGCTTGATCTTTTGATATAATGCAATAATTTATTTACAAAATTTTCTTGTCTGTTTTGTTTTTTAATTTCTGGAGAGTAAATTTCGCTCGACAAACACGTGTTTTGGATAGAAGCAATTCGTTGAAAAATGAAGTTTTCTTTAAAGCGGAAGCAACGAGATCTTTTGTAAGCAGCGCACGCAGAAGCGTTACATTAACATCGTTACGTTGTTGCAACACATGACGTTGAACACTTTGAAATAAAAAATTTTCCAAAAAAAGCCCAAACTGTTTAATAATACGGCAATAGCCTAAAAGTTCGATTAGATCCACGCGTGACTTTCTCCGAGAGCATACTCGAGAGCTTCACTCGAGCCGAGTATCAAGTTTTTGCGGAGAAACGTTAACTCGCTAACTCGGCGACTCGCGAATTCGCGACAAGCAGGAGGAGTATAGGGAAAGCTCGCAAGCGAATTCGTCGCGGCGACATATATAGGTAGCCTCGGCAGGCTAATGAAATGCCAGCGTCTCGATTACTCAATTATTAATGTCTCGCTCTCGGGGAATGTCAAAGTGTAGCCCCGCGTTCCGCTTCCACATGCCGCGCAGTTGGCGTCTAGTCTGCGCGTGTGGTTTCGCCGACTCTTCCCCGGCTATATAGTCCCCCGTGCGAAACTCCGGGCGAAGACACGTGCGCCTGCGGAGTTGGCGCCCGCTCTCGAGAGTTCTGCGGTCGGCTCTCTCGCTTGTCGTCGTCGTCGCCTTGTATCCCGGCGACTGGCCCTTCAAGACCGACTCCGACTCTCCAACTGGCGCTGCAAAGTTTATTTCTCGCCCGAGGAGCAAGTTTAGCGCTTTTCTTACACTCACCCTGCCGCCTCCGAGTCTACGATACGTATATATCTCCGTGTTTTTGACTTTGATTCAAATGTAACATCGTTCCGCCATTGCGTTATTTAATCTCGGCAAACAAGCGCAGATAGAATCGATTAAACCCGAAAAATGCGTCTTATCGCGCTGGACAAAGGTGGAAGGAGCTGCCGGTATTATGAGGGCAGCTCGTTTACACTCTCCCCGCAATCGTGTATTTATCCTCCCGCTATCGTAAATTCAATATAAGATCGGAACTCATCGTCATTCAATGAACTCCCCGCAGCTCGGCTTCAGCGCGTCTATACGTCTACACAGGCGCGCGAAGCTCGGAACAAAACGTCGGGGCACACGGAGCGTAGCGCGCGGGATCGCGTACAAATTAATCCCTCCCTCCCCTTCCCCCCCCCCCCTGACAAACGCACATAAATCACGCATACATCCGGCGGCTCGGACAGCGATATAGTCCGGGACAAAAGGAAGCAACCGGTCAGGAGGCCGCTCCCTCTCTCTCTCTCTCTCTCTCTCTCTCTCTCTCTCTCTCTCTCTCTTTTCGTGCGCGTCGAAAGGGGTTAATTAATTTCATTGTGCCACGCGCGCGTATACGCTACTTTTGTCGGAGGCGCGCTTGCATTGCACAAAGCCAGCCGGCAATCAGCCGAATGAAAGAGATCGATCGCGACGGGCGCCAAGGAGATGGATCGGCTCTTAGATGCTTAGCGCCCGGCTACAGCTCTATGGGCTATACGGCCAAATTAATTACCCGTTTCGGCTTATTGCTCTTTCTCACTCACTCTATACTCTTACACGCATACACACACACACACTCGCGCGAGTGTGCGCTCTCTTTGCAATCGAATTCGTGCGCTTATTACGCTCGCTCGGGGGATGATTAATCTGGCGATCTTTGAGGCTATAGTGCACGACATTTTTCAGTGGACTGCCACTCGGAGTTTGTGTGTGTGTGGGGACTTGGTTACTCAGCGCGAGTAGTCCTTTTTTCCCGGGAAAACGAGCGGTGCACTTTGCACAAGCAATCAGTCTGAATAATGGACTGCGATGTTGCGGTTCGCGAGAGCGAGTAGTGTCCGCGTAACGGACTCGTGCGTATTACCGGAACCGGATGTTAATCAATATGTGATTAGCGCTACTATTGTAATAGTAACGAGAACAGTTATTAGGAGAAACGACAGAGCTGCCCGGTATTTTGATACTTTTTTTTAAAAAAAACTGTTGTTTCTTCTTGACAAATCAATTATAAATAAACAAGTCGCAAATGTATAATACACACGTTGGGATTTGGTAAGCTTCTGCTGCAGCCTACGTGCATGTGCGAATTTAAAAGGTACATATAGCTGTCTACAGAGAGTGAGACCAATATCGTTCGCAGCTGGAGTCGCTTCCTCTGCACGCTATACGTATACCGAGCCTCATCGAGAAATAGCCGATATTGCGCGCGTGATGCTCGGCCATTGAAACCCTCCTCTCTCTCTCTCTCTCTTGACATCCCAAGCAAGCCGAAGTCTCTCTATACTGCCGAAGCTTTCGCGCCTATAGTCGCGCTTTGTTTGCATTAGTCTATTCGCGCGGGCTTAGGCCTCGTGCTCGTAATATAGCAAAGCGGGATTTTGCGGGCGACTTCCGCTTCCGGCAAACGTCGGAGAGTAGCGCGAAACGGGCGTTTCGTGACGCTAATCGCGCGCCTGTCGCTGGCAGTTTATTTTTCGTCACCCTTATACTCTCTATGTCGCTATATAGGCCTGCCCGTATATGAGAAGCGGCGATGTATACACATTCGCGCGCACTCGCTTAACCTCCGAGAGAGCGAGCTGAAAGCTCTTAACGCCAGACTTTCTGCTAATTTAGACTCCGATACGATCTTTGCAGAGAATTTCGTTCTTACTTTGTTTGCCCTGTGCTATTGCCGCGCGCGGTTCTGATATACTTTTGCCGTGAATTAACGTAATTATGCAACACGAACGCGCGCGAATCGAGCCAAAGTTTCAGCTCACCCATCGTACGACTTTCCTTTTTCTCGCGTCACTATGCTAATGTAAAAAATGCTACTTTACGGCCCTCGACGAATGGCGCAGGCTTTTAAAAACGCGAGCATAAATTTTATAAAATTACGTTCTATAGCATTTAGGGGGGAAACAAAAGTTATAAACCGGCTAATAACCGCTCCTCCCCCCCCCCCTAATGGAAGCTCCGGGTCATTTGCCACACTCGTTGTTTCACGCGAGAGCTTTGAAATATCGGGTGAAAATCGTGGACGATTTTAAAATTGATCATCAACTCTGTGCGCGTAAAAATAAAGAAAAATAAAACGGTCAGACGGGGGAGGGGAGGGATGGCTCAAATCCGATTTTCGACGGGGCCGGGCAATAAAGCGACAGCCGCGAGATTATGCAAACGCAGCGCGGTGTATATGGAGCCTGCTTTCGGGCGCGCAAAACCATTCGCACCCTCGCACTGGGATTCTCGCGCGTCTATATATATGTATACGCGCGCTCGCTGATATGTGCGTATACATACACTCTCGGCTTGATTTTAGAGTGCCAAGGGGTGTCTCGGGACCAACACCCCTCGAGCTCTTCAAAATTGACAATTACATCGGCCCCGTTGGATTTGGAATTCGTGAGAGTGGGAAGACGAGAGAGAGAGTGAGTTTAAAGGGGGTGCGGGGGGTAGGCAGTGCTCTTTTGATATAATCGGCCCGACTGCGACGTCAATCTTCTCGCCTTTTGTCGATATGTACGCCGAGAATGCGGCCCTTTCGCTTGGCGACACCCGAGTGTGCCGCCGCGCTTGTTCCAACGGCTTCGATCAGAACTCTGCAGCTAATTTAAAGCTTGAATTTCGAGTTCTACTACGTTGTTTTGCCTTCAGAATGGTATACTGATATTATAAAGAAAGGAAGAAAAAGGAGATGACAAAAAACGGAGCCAAACGTATTTCTTATCATTTATAATCCACAACTTTTAATCTTATATTCCCTTTTTCAAGACGGTACACGTTACGAAAACATTTCGACTTGACGACTCCGCACCTTCTTGAATTCCGTATTAAAAAAAACCGTACCGAAAAGAAAAAAAAAAGAGAAAAGAGAAGCAGACATCAGCCGAGAGCGAATGGGTATAGAAAACTTCTTTAAAGTATAACTCTATTTCGAGCGGACGTGGGGAGGTGGGGGGTGGGCTGAGAAGAAGAAGCAGAAGAAAAAAAAGTCGCCCGTGTCCCAATGACATAGCTTCGAGTGCTAGATGGCACTTGGCCGACATTTGCCGTAGCTCCCCCGCAAACGGTATCCCGGGGGTTCGGGTTTCATTTCGGGCTTAGCGAGCGCGCCGGGGCCAAGGGGACTGTTAGACGCGGCGAGCAGAGAAGGGCTTGCTGGAAATGTATGGGCTCCGGGAGCCGAGGGGACTGGGCCGTTGTAGCGGTCGTTACTTTATCGGCCGGGAGTTTGGTCCTCTGCATAGGCGCGGAGAAACGTCGTTACCGGCAAATGACGCAGAAACTCGAGCCTACACACGTACACGCGGAGATGTACGTGCTGGTGGTGGTATAGTTGGGGCTGCGAAAAAAAAAGAATACTTGCGCGCCATAAAAAGCAGCCGACGAAATGTATTTAGGGAGGGATAGAGCCGCGCCGCTTCGCACGGCGTTGCGAGGAGCTTCCTCGTGCGCGAAACATCGTCGTTATTGACAAAATGAGACACTAACGTCAGCGACGGGCTATTATAACTTATTTCTTATTGGCTCTCGTGCTCAACGGGACGGAGGGGAGCGAGGCATGCAAAGCACACAGGGCAACTTCTACTTCTTCTTCTTTGTCGTATTACGTTTCACGCGCACACTGTGTAAATGTGTTTTATCTATATTACAGCATTGCCCGGCACGCACATAGTTTCTTCATATGTTTTTATAAAGTGCGGCGTTGTACGACCTTGTTATCGATAGCGATACCTTGAGTCTATTCTATAAAGCAAAAAAGTCTCGTCTTTACGCTCCTCTATCTCTTTGTCTTCAGTCCAAGAAACAAAACGATGAAAAATATATAAGCCAAGTAATGACTCGAGCGAGGTCGTATTGTATAGGCAGTAGTTGACGTTATAATCCGGAGCGCGTGCGGATATCCAATGCCGGTCATATTGAAAATTCGACTTTTCAGCTGCGGGCACTTCTTTCTTCGGCTCCCCATACAGCACGCCTCGTATTAGCATATTTTCCCGGTACTTTGCTCGCTGTCGTTTGCAGCGGCCGGTCTTTCATTTTTTTTTCCTCACTCTTCCTTCGCCCGACTACTCTCTTTCTTCCCTTTGACTTTTCTCTCCTCTAGCCGCGATGACTTATCGCCAAGGGGGATGATTTACGCGATGACTCTTGCTTATTCGATCGGCTTTACACGCGCGCGCGCGTGTTCGCAATGCAGCTCGAGCGAATAAAGAAAAATGCAAATGCTCCGTCGTGTGTGGGGCGTAATTTTTTCGCGTTACCCCGCGCGCGTCCTTGTACTTTCGGCTGACGTTACGTTGAAAAATAGGCTCCGGGGCCCTGGGTACTTTATTTCTCTCTTTTTTTTTTTAAAGCGGACCTAACCAGATGCTGTACTATACTTTGCGATACGTTTTGGTTTAGTTCGGCATAAACAATCGATCGACTTTGAAAATTTACAAACTGTGTAACACAAGTTGCGCTCTATCTAGAGTGAATTAACATCGAGTTGTCTATAGATGAGACACAGCTGATAAAATATAAACGACAATCGCAAAGGGACGAAATTTCGAAAGAACGACGGCCGGGCGGACGGAAGCATTTTAATCTTTCAAATTTTATACGTACACCTTGTTTTTTGCGCTGCTCCTTCCCTCAAAAGAGCCTCCACTTTTCCCCCCTCGACACGATAGCGACTAAATAAAAATTGAACTCTACGCATCGGCGAGCAAGCCATAAATATTCCACCGCAGGCGGATCGACCTTTTCCGAGAGAGAGAGAGAAAGAGTCTGCCATTCTCCTGTCTACTTTTACGACAAGCGCTCTCGCTTATAATATCCCCCCTTTCCCAGCCGTGCGACTATACCGACATGTATACACTGCGAGGAAGAACATTTTCCCTAAACTTTGCTCGCACGATCATGCGCGGGTGTGCGTAGAATACGTCGACTCTACGTATTTATCGAGCCTTGTGATCCAGGCTCTTCCTTTGGCTGAAAATTAGTAGAATGCCGCGGAAAGTTAAGGCCGAATTTGAATATTACGCGAGCGCGTACACTCCCGTTTTCTTTGATACTAATATTTCTCGTGTCTGCGTGGGAGGCTGTTTAGGGTATAATGGAACGGCTTGTGAATATTGCCGAAGAGAGAGAGAGAGAGAGAGAGAGAGAGAGAGAGAGAAAAGGAGACTAATTTAAAATTATGATACACACTTGTCGTGCAACGTACGGCCAAGTTTGGCTCGAATTTTAACTGTAAGCAGTATACACGTATATTATTGAGTAAAATCTGGGATAACCTTGTAAGGTAGGGCTTGGCTGGCGAGTCTCGTATCGCGAGCAAAAAGAGATGCACTTGTGCGCGCGCGCGCATGTGAACGCGCGCGAATGTGAAATTTCTAATTCATATCTGCGCGGGTGATAAAATAAATGAATAATGTTTATTGGCAAAGTATATACATCCCAGAGAAAATACGCGGGAATGTCGGACAGCCGAGAGGTGTATCCGTAGCACACACTATTAAAGCGATCAAAACGCCGAGCCATAACTCGTATCCTCTAGTCCATAAACAACGAGTTTTTTCCCCCAAAAATTTCATCGCTGCGAGAAGAGGAGGAGGAGGAGAGAGAGAGAGAGAGAGAGGAGGTGGAAAAAGTTTGGCACACGGTAGAGGAGTTTCGTGATGCTCTCTCGCACGTAGACGTTTACAAGTGCGCGGCTACTGAAGCGGACATGCATGAACTCTCTGGAATAATGCACAGGGGATAGTGGGAGGGGGGGCTGCTGCTGCTGCTCTCTCGTGCGGCCAAGGGAAAAAGATAAATAAGGAAAAGCATAATGCGCGAGGCTGGCGCTGCTGTGTGTCACGCTTTCTTTGCATACTCGAAGGGCAATATTTCAGCAACCAGTGGTTGCCCCTGCCTTTTTCAGATTTCCTACGAGAAAAAGAGCTGAGCCGCCGCAGCAGCGTCTTTGACAAAGGATAATAAATATACAGGCCCGATCGCGAGAGGTGTGAATTATGTGGGCGTTAGACTTTGCCCCGATGATGTTTATTCCGCTTTTAAGCCCTTACGCCCCGGTGCCGTACGACCCCGCGTCAAATCGGTATAGTTCATCATTGAAAAGTCAATATTGTCGTATATACGCCGCGAAGCAAAAGAACTATATATACCTTATCGAAATACGGTCGATTTTGCAAAATTTCTCCGATTAAACCTTGCAAATCAATAGAAACACCGTCTATCATAGCAAACCGGTACATCATATGTGCCAGGCGCGTGTGGGGGGGAAAACAGCGAGAAAGAGATAAAAAAAAAAACACAGACAACGAACGTCCAATCAGCGAGGCGCAGCATCTGATAATTGTTTAAACTCGTGAATCAGCCGAGGGCTTACCACTAAATTCGGAGCTTAATTAGGTTTAGCAAGCTCGGCCCGAGCCGAGGCTTCGGGCATTAATACGCGCATTTTAGCCGCGAACGAGATAGACCGTGGTGGGGGGTGAGTGCTAGTTCCTCCCCCCCCCCCCCGCCCCATGCAGCAGACCAGCGGGGCAAAATCGAGAGAAGTTCATATCTGCAGTAGCGCGCTCCCTTTGCCTGCCGCCCCCGGGCCCCTCTCGCCATCTCGTCTGAGCGGCAGAAGGGGTGAGGGAGGGGGGCTCGTGCACATTGTCTATTATATTAACGGTGCGCGCGAGCGCGCATAAACGCGAGGCTATTTCGCCGATTATTGATGACGGCCTGTCCCACCTGCGTTTATCGCATTATTTATTCCCGCACAACCGGCGACTCTCTCTCTCTCGCCTACCCTCTCTCTCTCTCTCTCTCTCTCTCTCTCAGAGCGTGCTAATCGGAGCCGATGATTGCCACGATAAATCGACGTTTTGTACCGCGAAAGCGGGCTCGCGCCGTCGCCATTAGCCTGGCGCTGCCCGCGTTTTGTGTCCGCCTATGGTAATTCGGCGTAATAAGCGCCGGGGAGAAAAGCCTGCCCCCCTTCCCCAACCACCGCTATACTACTCTCGCGCGTTCTCCAGGCTTGCTTTGCTGCCGTTTAAAATGAAAAATCGACGGATTAATCATTTCTCGGCCCTGCGAATGCGCCTCCGTTATAACTAAACGTCGGGCTTCTTGCGCTTTTTTGTACACCCCCCGTCCCACCTCCTGGTTTTTGTATAACACGTCGCGCGGGACACACGCGGGGATGATGGAGTCGCGAGGAGGACGAGGAACGTTAATCCGACACGTAGCCCGGGCGCTCACAAAGGCCAAAGAGTCGGCTGCTGCTAGATCGCCCGGCACTCTCGGAATGTATATGTGGCGCCAGAGGCAGCAGCAGCTCGGTTGTATAGTTGCATAATTTTGTTGCTCCCAGGATTTTTCCCTTTATCTCGCGCGCGCGCCGGCACTCCTCTCGTAAACAAAAGTTATGCACGCCCCGGGCGAGTATTTAACTTTGCACGTTGCTTTGATGTAGGAGGAGGGAGTCTTGGCCCGCGCCGAGTTAATTGATTAAAAATTTATGAGCGTCGTATGAAATCGGTTGGGAATCGCCGTATATCAGCCCGCTTAAGCGTACAATATTGCTTTGCTCCGTAATTAATTGCGATGAAAGTTGCGTTTAACACCTTTTTCTTTCACGCTCGCTCCTATGCTTTATTGAGGGGGGAGCTAATAGTTTTCACGGCTTGGCGATATATATCGATACTCTTTTAGCTTGTTGTCATAAATCTTATCGTTAAAAAGTTCAATGAAAACGACGCGCCTGGTATGAATGTTGTAGTTCGTTAAGCGTACAGCTACCCTACGAATATAACAGTTGGAAAGTAGCAAACGATGTATTTATTCGAGGATCATTTAGTTCAAGTGAGAAAGGGAGATAGAGAGAGAGAGAGAGAGAGAGAGAGAGAGAGAGAGAGAGAGAGAGAAGCAGCATCGAGTAAAGTTCGGCAGGTTGTTTCCATGCTTCGTTAGGGAAGGGGCGGGGGATGAGTTGGAGGGCCGAGTAGCCTCGGTTCGCCGTCGGGGAGTAGGGGGGGGGAGCATCTTTTATCGGCAAATCTTTCAGCAGCAGCGCGTCCTCGGCGATACACAGACGCCGTCGTCGTCGTCGGGTTCGTTGAAGATCGTACGACATAGCCTTCCCCCCTGCCCCCCCTTGCCGCCCATTAAAAGTTCCTAAGGGTCAATTTCCAGTCAAATACACTCGAACGGCGCGTTAGGCCGGCGCGACAGAGTAGAGAGATAGAGCGAGACCGCGAAATCGATATCAAAGCCGAGGACAGGAGCGAGAGGCGGTGGCGGCGGAGGAGGCTGGTCTGGCGAGGAAGCGTCGCTGTAAACTAATCCGGCCGGGAGGGACGGATGGATATAGAAGGGAGGAGATGTCGGGCTGACGCTTGGCTGTCTATCGATTCGCCAAGCTGCTGAGCCCGGCGTATATACTGCGCCCGCCGCTTTTTTTTTCTCGCGCGAGATTACGCCCGGGCCTGCCAATCTCTTCGCCTATGTACCCCACCTCATCCAGTGTAGCTCTCTTCGTATTCTCTTTTGAGAGAGAGAGAGAGAGAGCGCATATTCTCTTTTGAGAGAGAGAGAGAGAGAGCGCACGTTTCGGGGTGCAGCATCGGCCCCGACGTAAAACAGGCCTTTAAGGATTTTACCAAGTTTTTTTGAATTTCGCCCCGGCGCGAGTACGTTGGAAAAGAGCAAAGCCCGCGCCGTTTATGGCGATTGAAAAGTTGCCGAGAGAGAGAGCGCGAAAGCGATCGACTCCCTGCCCTTGCTCGCTTTCTATCTCTCTCTCTCTCTCTCTCTCTCTCTCTCTTCCGATGTTACGACGGGATTTTCATTACTTTATGCAAAGGCTTGGCCCTGAGATAAGGTAGATGGAATTTCCGGAGTTTACTGCCTTGGCGATAATGAGGAAAACTTCCGATATTATGTCGTTTATTATTCTTCGGGTTTTATTTAAGAAAACGCGCGTATCAACCTCTTGTTTATCGGCGTGATTATTTTCGTTGAATCGTCGGTATAGAAACAGGTACATCAATAGAAAATTTGAAAATTGAGCGACAGTCATGTATTGGGATTTTAACGAACACGTTGTCAAGCTGGTTTTTACGGCGTCTAAAGCTCTTTCCGCTGAATATCTGATGTATTAAAACATCAAATGCAATATTTGCAGGAAATATTAAACGTTTTTTGTTCGACGGTTATTACAGTTTTTTTTTCTTTTTCAACAAAACACAAAATTACGGCCGCAGAGGGGAATGCGTTCATTACTTAACGTTGATTATACAAAGAATTAAATTGTAAATTTCAATATTTTCCGGGAACATCTTGTTAAAATAATAAAAGTTATTTTCGCGGAATCCACATGTTTTTTCAGCAAAATTGTTTGCTATTCAGTTATCTCTCGAAATATCGCATCAAAGGTGTATTTCGCCTGCAGTTCGCTGAAATATTTTTCCCCCGCGCGATAAAAGAGGCTCTCCGTTAATAAACACGGGGCTTTTCAGCGAAGGAAATAAAATGAAATAAAATAAAAAGGAAGCAAACAAATTTGTTAGCTCTTATATTTATTTTTTGCCATATTTTCATATACAGAAGCTTCATTTCTCTTTACCAGCCCGTCCCTCTGCCGTACGGCTCTTTTACGTCTCTCTTTTGGCGTTTACACGAGCGCAGATATAGGTGTATACGCGGGCTGGCGTGCGGGCCGTGTATCGCTGATAAGCCTGCGAACGATGAGAGTTTCGATTGAATTTGACAGGGCGCAAAATTGTTCCGTGCTCCAACGCCATAAGCGCCCTTCTCCCTCTCTCTCTCTCTCTCTCTCTCTCTCTCTTCCCGTCTATATACCCCCTTTCTCTCGCTCCGAACCCCACGTTCGTCGTTCGCCGCCGACGAAAGCTCTTCTCTCTCTCAATGTATTTATGGAATCATCGAACTTGAATTTCAGAGGCTGTATTTCTCTTTCTTTCGCCACTTTTTCCTTTTTTCTCTCTCTTTTTTTTTTATCAACAGTGTCAAACCGACTGATACGACGTGCGATTGAAGGCTTAATTTATATCGTGACAGAAATATACTTTTCAAATGTATCAGAAAAGATGAAGAAAATAATAACATATTTTTTTATCATCATATGTATTTTGATACTCTTTTTTTTTTTGCTGAAAATTTAGTAGACAAACATTTGTATATAAATATTATCATCTGTTATACTATAGAGTGATCGACAGTAAATCCTCATCTCGGTGTTTCATCGCAAAACGACGAATCGACTATAGGTCGGTTAAAAAATTTAAAATCAATTTATTAGTCCTCGAGGAATTTAAATGGCCGTGGGCATTAGCATAATCCTCGAGCGAAAAAAAAATCGGAAAAATAATTATTTCAAGATAGAGGCGAGAGCGAGAGAGTGAGATCGGGGTAATTCGATAAGATCATCGGACGTGACGGCTCAGACTGGCTTAGCAGCAGCAGCAGCAGCGACTCACTCCTGCCTATACGGACACGTGTAACGTTACACGTGTCTCCTTATCCTGACGGCACGTGCGCGCATTATGAAATGTAGCCTGTCGATCCTTGACTCCTGGACAGGTGAGCATCCTCGTTAAGACTCGTGCATTAACGGGCGTTATCGAGTTATTATGAGGTACGTGAGCGCGCGCGATCGCGCGTCTACATTAAGCCGAGGCTTCATTTGCATCGAATTACCCCGGCGATAGCCATTATTTTAAAGGCTCGTCAATTAATGTCCCAGCCGACTGTACCTTTATTTTTTCTTCCTCGTGTCAATCATCCTCATAATTTCGGTTTAGCTAAGCCACATTTTTAGCTATACACTTAACCACATACCCCCTCGTCGAGTGGTCGGTCCTTTTTTTTTTCATCTGCCCCCGTTCGCTCCCGTCTCCCAAGTTAATACTCATCGTAGTCATTCAATTCTCGTCATGTCATTAAATGACTAGAGAGCGTACAAGGTGGGATATGGGGAAAGAAAAAAAAAGAAGGCCTCGGTGTTCGATGAAGGCCCGTAGAGCAGGCCGCAAAAACAGGCCTCCCCGCTTGCGGAGGATCAAAGCATCCGATAAGGGAGAGAAGAAGCGCAATAAAGTTGGCGAAAAGCCCTCGAAGTCTCTCTCTCTCTCCGTTGCGAGAGCGCAAAAACAGTCTCTCCTGGCATTGGCCAGACAGAGAGAGGGAAAGAAGTAGGCGATGAGAGTGACGACCGCGGCACGCGCACCTCGCTCTGCTGCTTCACATATACACACAGAGAGACGCTCTTGCACGTAAACGCAGAGAGAGAGAGAGAGAAGCGGGAACTGGGGGTGGGCAAGTATAGCTCGGCGGCGGCAGCAGGTTCAACGTACAGACGTTAGAGCCGGCGGCCTCCTCCCGCTTATAGCACCACCCACGCGCGGGGGGGGGGCTGCGGGTAACAACCCCCGGTGCCCTTAGTCCTCCACCCGGCCACGGAGGCCGAAGGCCCCGGATGGTTCGCTCGCTTACCCTCTCGCTCTCCCTCTTTCTCTAGCATTAGCGTCTCTGCTTGCTGCGATCCACCTCTCTCTGTGTGCGCAGGCCGTTGCCACCGAGCCGGGTGGTTGACTCGAGCTGTGCGAGGTCGTGCGCCTAGAGCCGGGGGCCGGCGACGTAGACGCTGACGTGCCACGACGATGACCACGGATACGCGAGCGAGCCCAGAGCGCATATGACGGAGGACGAGGACGCAGCTTGTGTCGAAAGTCTTCCTCGCCGCGCACATGACTTCCCGTAGAACGCTAGACTTTCTGTACACACTAATTTCGAGATGCTGATGGATTCGCTTCTCGAGCTTTGCTTTTTATTTTTCATTTGACTTTGCCAGATACGCAGCTGGACGGGGCAGATGGGGGATCGCTGTTTGTACAGAGAGTCCCTTTTTTGACTTTTTGTTTTTCATTTCGTGCAGCGGCTTTTTTTTTTCACGAACTTTCCGAGCTTGTTTGCTCCGGTTTGGGCAAAAGCGTGACCGGTGAAATTTTTCGCGGTATTTGAATTATTCCCGGAATTTAATAATTACAGAGAAACAAGATTAATGCTTTCGCCAGAGGCTTACCCCGTGTGCGTACGCGCCCGTACGTGTGTGCGCGTGTTTGTTTTTTATTTCGTACGCTCTTTTTTTCGCTGGAATACGAACAAAGTATGAATAATAAAACGTATACGAATGGAGAGGCAGACAACAAACGACAGGTATATCAAAAATTGCTTTATACGAAAAATTTAATTCAAGCCGAACGATTGATTTGAATTTCGAATGGAGAAAACCCGACGAGTTGAAACTCGACGCGTTAACGTTAATTAAATCGACCGATGAACAATTTTATCGCTGCCTATTAAACCGCCCGATAAACGTTGCAGTTGTCTACTAGTATAATAAAGCTCCTCCAAAAATCCATAAGTAAAATCTCTTAGCCCGAATAGAAGGAGAGGCAGCTTGGATTAAAGCCGGAGCGTCTCGTTGAACCTAGGCATCGCGTATAAGGTGCAATCCGTAAGAAGGTCTCTTTTTAATCGCCGAGGCGGATTATTCGAATAGCCCATAACTTTGAGGGAGACCGAAGCCGAAACTGCCGGGGTTCCTACGGCGAAACGAGCCGTCGACCTCACTCGCGCCTACGCTTCCGAGGCGGGACTTGGGAGAAAATCGAGCGCGAAAGCCGAAGGATTTAGGAGAGCGAGGGTGAAGGCTCACCTCTCTACCCCCTTCGATGTAGATCTGCGCGTCTCTGTCTGCGGCGGGTATGGAGAAGCCAACGACGAGTGTTACGGAAGCGTGGGATTTTATATTCGCCGAGGTGGTGAGGGGGGAAGGGGCGTCTGAGTTTCGCTGTGAACGGGGGGCTCTGGCGCTTCGTAGTCGAGAGAGCGAGACAGTAGTCGAGGAGAGAGAGAGAGAGCGACACTGCTGTTACTGCTGGGATGGCTGCTTAATTAGTTTCCATAATTAAACTCCGTTGATTAAGAGCCCGACCGGTAACTGCCTAATGAAATAAGTCGAGCGAGACGAGTCGTCCTACTCTCAGGCCTCCCTCTCCCTCCGGCCCCTCTCGTCGTCTACTAGCCGGCTTTACCCTCCTTTACCCTGCAAATGTCCTTATAGGAATTTCAGACGAGTCCGGGGACTTTTTAAGCTTCCTCTCTCTCTCTCTCTCTCTCTTGGAAATGCTGTCACTGTTACACTCCATTATTTGGAGTAGAGCTTCTTGTTTTTAACCCTCCCCTTCTTCCTCTCTATCTCTCTCTTTTTTTTATCGAGCCAAGATTGAATTTTAATAATTTGAATTTTAGATGAGTTCGACGAGTCGTGGCAAAAAGTGTTTTGAAGATGGTTTAATGAGAGACGGGGGTAGCGAGGGAGAGAGAGAGAGAAAGCAAAGTGTATATCGTACGCAGAAAAATGTGTTATTTACTCGTCATGGAAAGTTATTTAGCTTGCTTTTATTGGATTTTCAATAAAAAATGTTGAAGAAAGCTTTTCATTGGGCGAAGAAGTATTAATTTTACACGAGGGTGTACGGGTATTGCGTACGAAAAGAAAAATAAAGGAAAAAAGCACAGAAGAAAAAAGTTGGTCTAAGAAGGGAGGGGCAGTTCATCTCCTCGTAAATGACGTCTTTATTTATACAGAAAATCTTCTTATAATACTCGCTTAAAAGAACGTCATTTCCTTTAATGAGCCAACGTTATTAAGGTACTAATAACGGCAGGAATAATTGTCGAAAGGGGCGCGCTGGGGGTGGGGGGTATGAAAGAGAGAGAGAGAGAGAGCGAGAGAAGGACGGCAATTTACTCGTCCGCTTAACGGCAGTGGACTTTGCCCGGGAGTACCTTTTTCTCTCTCCCGCTCTTTCTCGTTCTCTTTGGCCTGGGCAAAGGAGCGAGAGAGTCCCAGCAGTGCTCTCCCCGAAGTGTCTCGGGGATTTAGCGGGGCTTCCAGAAGGGTTCGTATACGACGAGATTAAAGTCCCGGCGACGCGAGAAATTCGAGTTTTCTGCCTTGGCGATCGCAAAAACCCGGACTTTGGCGCGCGAAATTTTATCGCGAACGCTGACTTCTTTCCCTCTCTTGACAACGTTTTTGCGAGCACCACTTTTTCCCTACCGCCACTCGTGGAGAACTTTTGCGCGAGGCTCTTCTCGTGATATGAAGGATTTTTTTTTGTTGGGACAAGGCGATCGAAGACAAATTTGGATTTGCAGAATTTATAGGTTGCTTCGAATAATTGCTATTAAAGTTGTACGCTCAATAAGCAGTTTATTTCTTCGTGAAATTTATATTCATCGACTGATAAGCTCGTTATTTTGTGTAAATGTCGAGAAACGCTTTTTCTTTTAAATCGATATAGCTAACTTTTTAAAGCTATTGGTTTTCAATACGGATTCTATTAAGATTTATCATCGGAAACTTTATCGCTCGATAAATAATGGCTTTTTTTTTCGTTTAACGCTGTTAGCAAAGAATAAAGCGTATTAATTTTTGCAAGCAACTTTTATCAGTTTCACAAGTATTTCGAAAGTGCTGCCTCAATCTAGTCTACGCGGTACGAACTTTATGAGAATGGGGGCACACATCATTTCGGGCTGCAGCCCTTACCAAGATAAACTGCCAGATAAACAAGGGGACTTGGGAAAACTTTTAAATTCACGACAAGCTCAACTCGCTGGAGTATCTGCTGTATTTATTTTATTATTTTTTTTCTTTCCCTCGCGCGAATAACCAACATTATGAATATAAACAAAGTTGCTTGAAAATAAAAAATAAATAAAATTGTGCTTCTCGATTATTTACGCATACGCGTCGAAAAATCTCACGGAAGTTCGGATAGATTGCGTAAATGATTGCGATAGAAAAACTGTATGAGCAATAAAACGTCCGCGTTCCGATTCAATAACGAAATTCCATGCATGAAAAATGACCTTCTCCGACAAGAGAAAAAGGTACTAAAGCAGGATTTTTATCAAGCCTAGGATAGATGATATGCGATGAGGAGAGAGCAAAAGGAAAATCGTATCAAAGGCTTATATCACCCTGGAGGAAGTGAAATACTCGCGCAGGAATCCGGGTTGTAAACTGCAACAAAAAAGGCGTAATCTTATCCAAGACTATACAATTGAAATAAAGATTCCAATTTCGGCGCGATCGTTTTTAGCCGAAAAAAGAGGAGCTTTAAATACGGAATCGCGTGAATTTTCTCCGAGCCCGTCATTCTCCAACGGTAGAAGCGAATGGAACGAGAAGCTCGAGAAAATAGAGCCGGAGAAAGAGGGTGTGTGTGCGGGCGGGGTAAGCCGAAGGGCAAGCCCACTGGCGACGGACCCTTCGGAAAAGGAAATTAAGCTCGACGAAACGCATTAGAATAGCGAAAACGAGATAGAGGCCGGCGGCTGAGAGGGCGAGTATGCGCGTGTGCGCTCCCTTCGGATAGCCCGTTCAAACGCAGGCGAGAGAGAAGAAACTTTTTTGCAGCCGCAGCCGTTTTCTACCCGCCTTTTTTCTTCCCTCTCTCGGGCTAAAGGCGAAGCAGTAGGGGGGGGGGAGTAAGACTCGCGCGAAACCCCCGTGTGTATATACAGAGCAGCGAGAAATGGCGAATTACTTATTCCCGCTCGGCTGCCTCGAACACGTCGTTATCTGCGCTTCGCGCTCGTACGCGCCCCTCCTCTCTCCGAGATCCGCCCAGCGAGGGTAAGGTTGCGAATTAACCTTGCAGTGTCTTTCAAAGTTTCATAAATCTTGAAGGAGCCGCCAAGCGGGAGTTGGACGCCTCGGCCGGGGATACCTTGGCTCCCTGCCGGAGTTTCTTTTCTCTCTCTCTCTCTCTCTCTCCCGTTTCGCTCCTACTCGCGAGAAATAAGCTTAGACGCGCCGCCGGGAAGGCATTAATGCGGAATGCGATCGCAGGATTAAAGGACCTTTACTCTCCGCTCGCTTTTTCTTCTTTCTTTACGCTACAGCGTTTAGGTCGCTTTCGTAACACGTTTACTTTTTTTTCCATTCATTATTTTTTATGCGTGTTTGATGGAAGGACTGTTTAGATTGATTGTTAAAAACAAAAGTTGCGAGTCTCGTCATGTGGACGCACAAAATTAACCGCTACGAGTATACGATAACAAAAGGGACTCTCTGCGTGATTCTTATCCGGCTCTGCGATATGGCTCTTCCGAATCCCGTAGCTACGACAAGCTTTCCAAATTAAACGGGGAGAGGACAATTGCAAAGCGAGGAAGAGAGAGAGAGAGAGATAAGTTCGATTTATACGAAGCAGCAGCAGCGAATAGCGTGCAGCCCGATCAAAATCAGGCCATCTGCCCCCTCTATTCCGCAAAAATTAGACGAGAGAGAAAGCTGCGTGCGCAGCCGAGCAGAAGTAGGCGGTGGACAATCGCGGAATCGCACTTGTTCCCATAAAAGCCGAGGTTACCGGGAGACTAGAGAGGAGTCCATTGACGGGGACAAACGGCCGCACCAGCCGAGTCATAGCAGCGGCTCATCGCAAGCTACCCTTCGACTAATGGGCTCAATTACGTTCTGCAAAGCAGCCCGACCCGACTCGTCCGTGCGGCTTGTCCAACATGACGCTGCGTATAAGAAGGCGCGCGGGGGCCCTCCCTCCCTTCGCTCCAATGAGGCGCGCTCGGCCACGGAGAGGCGATAATTTTACTAAATCGTTCAATTTGTCGCGGACGTGCCGTAGATTTGTTTTGGAAAATGCCGGCACGCGCCTTTCCTTCCACCCCCTCTTCCCATCTCTGCCATCCCCCTGCACTTTCTTCGTCTCTGCGTCCCCCTGGCGAGCGAGGCTCTTGTTTTCCACTGCGAGCCTTCGATCCAGCTGGAAAGAGCGCTTAGTATGGTGGTTACTCCAACGCCCCCCCTCTCCTTGCCCCGTACTCTGACTCCAGGCTTTCGCATTTCGAGAAGATAGGACAAGCTTGGCTTTTATTGCTCTTAGTTTGCATTTTTTTTGTTCCTTGCCGTCCCCGGAGAGAGAGTGAATTTGGCAGTTTTAACGCGATTAGTTTTATTGGCAGGCAGAGCCCGACTTTTTATTTCGGCGGGCCCCTATAAAATGCAGAGCCGCTCGCTCGCGCGCTTTTTCATCCTCCCCTCTCGTAATGAAGAAGAGCCGTTAAATATTATCAGTTTTACTTGATTGGGCATATTTATGTTTATCTTGTTGAGCTTATTTAGTTCTGCGGCGCTTGAGTACGAGGGGGGGGGGGAGGGGGAAATATTCTTATGAACGGAGGGGCGAGTTGGAGCCCCAAGGCAAATGCAAATGTACTGTTTCTCTAACGTTAACTTGATCTTATTATTTATAATTCATTGACGGATCTTTCCTCATTTATTCTTATTATTATTCACAAAATGCTAACTCAGAAACAATTTGAAATGATGGATGGAAATTGACTTTCTCAATGAACGTCAGATTCTGATTAAAAATAGATGATACAAAATATGAATACGTGATTATTCATAAAAGAAACGTGAAAGTTTAATCAGAAACTCATAATTTGACGAGCACTGATGCGAAAGTTCTATCCATATCGAACATCACTTTTGCTCTTCAGTTGCGTAACGTATTGTTGAAACTTTTCAAAAAAACAGTCCCAGCTGCCATGGCAAAGCTGTAGCAGCAGTAACGGCTGTTAATGAGACCATCGGGCTTGATTGCTCTGCAAGCAAGATCCAGTTCGGGGCTGTCCAGTAGCGAGGTCCAGGCTGCGACTCCGAAATTCTGACAAGCAAAATGGATCGGGTCCGTAGGAGAGGAAAAAGTTTCCATTTCGTCGAGACTGGACACACGCCGGAAGATCGTGACGAATTAAGAGCGATGCGCCATTCCCGGCGCTTCTTCGTTCCATCCTGGACATATCCCCCCCGCTCCTGGGCCGATGGCCCGCATCCGTCAGGCTCGAAAGGGGTTATACCACGACTGTGCGCGGCTCTAATGGACGAACTGTGTCCGCGATGCATCTTCGCCATTGCCCGGCGGGGCACCGTCCCTCTGCTCTGCCATTTTTTTCCCCCTTCGATCTTTTATTCAATCGTATACCGAGCTCGGACCGAACGAGACGAATCGTCCGTCGTTGTACCTTTTCTTCAAACGGGTGGTAGTCGCTTTCGCTACTTTTTACCATCTTTCAGGATATTTTGTTAAGCAAGTTGTGCTTGTGTATACCCTAAAAATTTGTTACTGGTTGATAAAGTTTACTACGTATACTGCTGTGATTAATGAACATTTCGAAATTCAAAAGAAAATTCTGAGGAAATCGACAAATCGTATATTGAAAATTCAAGGAGAAAACTGCTCGCAAAATTGTCGACAGTACGAAAGCTAAGACTGGATTGATGCAAGTGGAGATTTGATTTGCGAGCTTGCAAAAGGCCTCGGATCATCCTCGACCCTGAGATCCTTCTCCCAGTCTTTTCCTCTTAACCTTTTCTCTTTCTCTCCTTCTTCCCGCTCCCGAGATTTCTCCAGGCCCGAAGCGAAGTCAATGAACATAGCCTTTACGATCAATCTATCGAGAATCCGAAGGATTATGGGCCCCCGGCCGAGGTAGAAGGACGCCACGAGAGCGAGGAGAGGCCGAGTGGAAAAAACAAGAAGAAGCCACCGGACTCGCGAGAGGGAAAAACAGGGAGAAGGAGGCAGAAGAAGCAGCAATAGACCTGGCCGGCAGATGAAAGATATACCCGGCCGAGATATCTGCGGGGACTAGAGCCGGATGCTACTCCCGGGCTTATACTGCCCGCGGCTTTTACGAGAGCCAGCTAACCTTTTCCCCCTCACCTCCTTCAGGCGCAGTAAAGCTGGCATTTTTTCTGTGCGCGCTTCGTCCAAGGGGTGACTTCATCTGCCAAGCGTCCATCTCAGCTCCTGCCTTTATCGCGCGCACAGGCCTCGCGCCGTCCTCACTTTCTCGCCTTGGCTCTCTCTCTCTCTTGCTTTTAATGTGCCGCCGCGAGTAGCAGCGCGCGGTAATTGTCAAGCCGTTCACTGCTCCCCTACCCCCACCGGCCACTCGCTCGCTCGGACATCGGGGGGACTTTTTAGTGCGCGAGATTAACGACCCGAAGACCGAAAATGCCCGATCATCGAGAGGCTGGCAGTAAATTTTGCGATCGAGAGAGAGAGAGAGAGAGACTTCTTGGCTACTGTGCGAGCGACGATTATGGCCGAGCTTTTAGGGCTTTCCACTCGTGCCAAGTGAGCTAATAAACGCTCGAGAGATTTTAGCGGGAAAGTTTGAGCTCTATTTTATCCTCTTTGTTGCTTTTTAATGCTATAAGGTTAGCTATCAGAGGGTAGGATGGATTAGGGGGACGGGGCGTGTTTTGGTTTTAACGTGGGAATTTTTAAATAAAAGTACGTTCAGCAACAAATTTTTCGGCGTGCGAATTGAGAGATTTAGTTCAAAGAATTTTAATGGATATACTTATTTTTTATTAGAATGTGATATATCGTCTGTCCTGGTGTTTACAGTTTTAAACTGATCAAACTCGATAGCGATCAGAAAAATTGTACGCATTGCGGTGGCACGATATTTGGCTGCAGTAACAAAAATTGGTGATTTTCCAACGGCAACTTTTATGGCCCGCAGTTCATTCGGAATATTATTCGAATAATATGCAAAACAAATGTGATAGCCGGGACGAATTTTAAAGAGAAACGCGACGATCGAGGAAATTTTTGCGAAAGAGATATTTACCATTTACGTACACGAATTCGATGTACACAGATGTGTTTAGCAATGTAACGGGACTAACATGAAGATAACATGAATTATGCAGCAAATCTATTCTGCGAGTGTATATTGTTACGAAAAAATGTGTCACTAGCGTGTACCCAAGTAGAAAATAATTTTAATGCAATGATAATAACGTGTAATATTTAACAGTTGATGCCATTTAAAATCATTACGTATAAAACGTTGCTTTAATATACGGAACGCCAAGAGCATTAAAATTTCATTACGTTGAGAAATATCAAGAGTCAGTAGCAAGTCATAACGTACAAACTGTCGAGAGGGTGGAATTTATTTTTCCGCGAAAACCAGAGCACCACTCGAGCGAAATATATACAGATATAACGCTCACGAGGGCGTATATACGCGACATTACGCGGAAGCGCGCGTTTACTGTCGTTTAATGAAGCACCGCACGCGGGGGAATCGTAAGCATGAAACGGATAAAAAGAGCCTGTGTATACCTTTAATTATCATAAAACACACGTACTCCCTCCTCCGTGAAAATCGTAAACGCAAGCTCTTTTTTCCTTGCGATTCTCGCGAGTAATTTTTCCCGCGTAAAAAGTACGCGCGCGTACGGGTTATTATACTTTTGTCGGATGATTCTGACACTTTGGAAGAAAATGGGAAAACACACGCTGCTCGGGTTTTGTTTTACTTTTTTAACGCGCGAACGAAAATTTTAACGGGATAAAAAAAACCTCTGATAGCAGAGAACATTATATAAAAACGTTTTGTAAATGTTTACGAGCAGCATAAACGTTTACGAAACCTCTTCAAACACATTAATGCGCTCATAGTCACGGTAAATAAGTAACAAATTCCGAGTATGTTAGCACTTTGATTGTAGACAAAGAAGAAGCTGAAATTATCATCAGAGGAATAGTAAACATCAAAGGGAGAAGTACAAAATAATCACTTGAGTCATGCTTAGCTCGCAGACGTATACACATCTCAATAATCCTCTGTCACGGCAAAGTGAGCTCGTCGGTTGGCTATTCAAGGCGTATTGAGCAAAGAACATCATCGATGCTCTCCAGCTTTATACGCGTGTCGATATTACGCTTGTTCGCGGCGAGCAAGAAAGATCGATGCCGATCGCAATCGTCAGATATAAAGTCCCAATATTCCATAGTTGAGCTCGGGACAGAGACACGTCAACGACCCTCGTTTGTATCGAGCTCGCGCTCTAGGATAGACGCGACTCGCCGATAAATAAGACTATTGTGCGCATAGGCGCGGCTAGTAGCGGTGCTCGGGGGCCACCTGCTTCTTCTTAATGATGATTAACGAGACAATCTCAGGCTTATTACGAGCGAGGACGGACCCCGGGTTATTAGTCTCGTTCGCTGCGCTCGCCAGCAGTACTCCGCTTTCTTCTTTGGCGACCCTTAGCTTCCCCCGGAATACGGCAATTTTGCGTCTCAGCTCGCGGCACTCGCGAGCTAATAGAAAATATCGAAATCCAGCCTGTATCTCTTGGGATAGGGCGCCGAGTGTGTGCGTCGTCGCGATGACGCACAAAGAGAGCCCAGCGCTCGCTGTAGTTGTAATGCGATTATAGCCAGGGCAACGGACACGTCGGCGCGTCTTGATTTTGACAAGCTCACCCCGCCAGTTTCTTCCTCGTCGAGCATCCGAATCCACTTATTTGGCAAAGAGGAGGGGAGGTAGAGAAAGAGGAGGATCCGCTGATGGCCGGTCATTTGTTAAGGGACGCGGCTTAGGGATTCGCGCGGCAGAGAGTTTTACGGGGGGAGAGACGGCGAGATTTGTAACGCGCGATTTGGCCTAACGAAAGTTTGGCACATTTTTCACCCTGCGGAGGAACTAGATGGGGAATTCAAGAGAAGGCAGCCCTGATGATCCATGGCTTTGGGATCGCTGGATGCGTCTTTTTTTTTCTAGACGCGCGTTTCTTACGTCTCTGGATCTTACTTTTCTTTGTTGACTTTTCGGAAGATTTATCGACGAATTATAAAGCTTTAAGGGAGTTCCCGGGGTTTATTTTCCGTGTGTAATGCACGGACGCAAGGCGTATTTCTATACTGATTGATGATTACGTTTAGCGCCGATTTCCGACGGAGAGGAAGCCTTTCCGAATTAAGCACGCGTTGGACGATGATTGAGACGCGTCAAAATTTTCAGGATACTGGTTCTTTGATTATTTAATTATTGGTTGTTGGTTGTTTTTTAAAACAGTCGTAACTGTATCCAAATTTATACAGTACAAACAGAATACAGGATCTATAATTAACAGAGAGCAAAGTCCGCATACGTAAATTCTCCATCTCGCAATTCCCACAGCTCCCTTCCACCGGGCCAAATCTTCAAGTTCATTTTCAACGCTTAGACACTCGAACACAAAGAGCCCGGGGCATATAAATCTAGCGGGGCAGCATTTATTATCGCGCTCCGCGAATCGAGAAAAGCCTTCGACTACTCGACACTCGCACGTAGACGAGGGCAACAAAGCCCGTGCGCACTTTTCACAATCGGTTGTCACCTCTTTGTCTACCTCTCGTCGCAGTCCCTCTTTCAGCCATCTCTCGCACAAAGAAAGCGCGCTCATATTAATATCATCCGGTGCGCTCGCTTAGCGCGCGTGTCATTTATAAAATGAGCTGCGCTTCGATGCGAGCTCTCTCTCTCTCTCTTTCTCTCTCGCGCTCGTAAATCAAAGCCCGCGCGCCTCTTCTCTCGTTTTTTTTCTCCAGCCATATCGAGGGGTGGAGGAGAGCCGATAGAAATATCGGGCCCCGATTGACACTTGAATGCCATCGGTAGTAGAGGGCGGGGTGGGGGTTCGCAACTAGAGAGAGCACTTTCGAGGCAAAGGGCTCTCTCTTCGGCATCGGAGCGCTTTTGCCTGCCGAGCGCGCGTCTATGCAAATGCTCGTGTAGGGGGACACGAGGAGGGCTCCGCATTAGCGACGGGCCGTCAGTTTCTCCGACCGATTGATCGATAATCGAAGCGCGGCCGGCCGGGGCCGATAAATTTCGCGGCGGATCTGTTAATGATCGGCCGCGCGAGGCGTGCGCGCGCGCGCTCGGCAGCCCTGCAGAGACGTGCACCCTATAGCCGACGCCGAGCCGGATGAGTAATGGACGTCGGCTATATAGAACTCTCTTCTTGTGCTCTCACTCTCTCTGTCTAGTATAGGCGCATGGGCTGCGTCACAGTGCGCCACTGGCTTACATAGCGACGATTTATTATGCACGCGCCAAGTGACGCAGGTTTACGCGACGATTTCGGCGCATGGACGAGCACTGGATTTTAGGAGCCGGACCATCGCTAAGCTCCAGCTTGTCCTGGGGTGATTGATCGCCCCGCGCGACCTTCCTTTTTTTTTCAAACGACGTCCGTGGAGCAAGGGGTAGTTTTAGGGACAGGGGCGGGGGGAGCAGGCTGGAAATTCGTGTTATTTTTGCGATAAATAATTGAACGTCGGCGGACAGGTTGGCACGCCCGACGACTCTCTCTCCCTTTGGCGGCAAAAAATCGAGATTCTTCATTTCCGTGAAATATTCAAGAGCGAGATGGAAGGGTACCGGGGGGGGGGGGGGGGGACGGCATTCGGGAAATTCGTGACAGCGGCTGACTGCGTGCCATCGGATTTTTTTGGGGCTCGCTCGCGTTTCGGCTGACGCGGCTTTCGCTCGCGCGCGCGGCGGGCTCGCTCAAAAAAAAGGAGGAAAAAAAAGGAAAAAAGAAACGTCAAACGCCGGGACACGCGGGCGCGGACATTATCGATGCGATTTAAAGTGCCAGCGATACTTGGGGGGTGGCCTGGCTCTCGCGGTCCAATACACCGGAAATTGGATTGGCTTGCTACCAAACGGCGAAAACTACGCCGGCGGAGAGAGTCTCGATCGAGTTTGTGTCGTTTAGGCGAGATAGAACGCGGAATCAGATAGGTTTCGCGCGGATACCCGGATACTCTTTTCCCGCGAATGCTCGTATATCGACAATGTTTGAAATAAAAGGAAGGCTTGGCAGGAGCGAGATGGTAAAGGACATACTCCATGGATCCTCGTTAAAATAGTATAGATGTATATTTTTTTTTAAATAAATCTTTTTCTTAACGTTGGATTGGTAATAAGTAAATGACAATTAAGGATATTTTTGGTTGGAGATGGTAAAATTATTGCAAGTTGTGTATCAAATATTTTCGTTTCAATTGAATAATACGATAAATAATTATAGCACTTAAAGATTTAATTTGTATTGTTTTGTACACTGAAATAAATTGTTGAATCTATTAGGACGAAAGATTGTACAGAAATTAAAAGCAACATTTAATTTCGAAGGTATTCTCAAAAATCCACTTCGTGAAGAATTAGAAGCTAAAGCGCAGTAAAATATTACGTTATGAGGTATTTTTTTACGCGCTTGTTATACTCAGCAAACGCGTGCTCGCATACAAAAACTGAAGTAGTTCAAGCAAAACAAAAAAAAAAAAAGAAGCACCGGTGTAGACGTGATATTTTTAAAAACTTTTACAACGTTTTAACCTTAATATCATAAAAATATTTCTCAACTTTATTTTAGCATTCGTACAGAGCAGAGTACATTCAATTATAAAGAAGTAAGCCCGTAATACGAGAGCCCCCGGCATTCCCTGGAATTCCCATAGTAAAATCTCGGTATTTCATTTAACGTATACGCAGGCATAAATGTTGTTTAAACCGTACTGCCCCTTAACATTTCCCTCTCGCTCGGCAAGCTTGAATTAATTAACCGAGCGGGGGCCACGCTCTCGTCCCGTATATGAATCCGAAAGCTCGCATTCCTGCATTAAAAGAGTATTATCCAGGTGCGCCGGGGCGAAAAGTGAATTCGAAAACGAAACGGCCACGTGCCAACTGTGCAAGCCGAATAATATAATGCTCGAAAGAGCGCGCGCTATTCAGTTTCAACTTTAGGGCGAGAGCTTCGCCATCGTCTTTCCGAAGATTTTTCCAACTCGCTCCGGCTACTCGTACAGTTTGCTTCTCTATGCGGAACAAAAAAAAAAAAAAGAAGAAAGTAAATAAATAACCAGCCGTATCGCAGAGCGAGCAAGTTTTCGCGCATAATTTATCACTCGGGCGATGAGCTTTCGCGAATTTTAATATAACTTCTGGCCGCCGAGAGCGAGTTTACTAGGTTCGGCTCAATTAAAAGCAAGCCCGTGGCGAAAAGAGAGGAAGAGAGAAGAGGGAAAAAAAGAAGGTAACGAGAAAATCGAGGGAAGTGTTGACTCGAAGGGCGTTGAGCGACGCTAACTTGATGCACACAATCGCGCGGAGGCTCTCGGAGGAAGTAGACGGGAAGGCTACCTCTGAATAATTCAAGGATAACGAGGTGAAGTTCGATTAATCAAAAGTTTGCGCGCGCCGGGCCAAGAATTTGTTTGTCGTTTATGATTGAATGCTAATTCATCGGCGCGGCGGAGAAAGAGAGCGCAAACGATACAACTGCGTTGTTCCGCTGCGCTTTTAGAGGCCCGATGATTAATAGAGCCGGTGTCGTTTATTCATACAGCCCTGAAGCATCTTAAGTAATTACTGTTTGAAGTGAGTTGCGCGCGCCTGAGAAAGAGAGAGAGAGAGAGAAGTTCCCGGCATTGTTTACTCTGAGATTACGAGGATAAAATATGATGAGTGCTCGTGCCTTCCTCTCTGCCTGCCTCTCCCTTTCACGTTGCA
This sequence comes from Anagyrus pseudococci, assembly GCA_030522585.1. Taxonomy (NCBI): domain Eukaryota; kingdom Metazoa; phylum Arthropoda; class Insecta; order Hymenoptera; family Encyrtidae; genus Anagyrus; species Anagyrus pseudococci. The sequence goes on along the minus strand of JAPYYQ010001169.1, from coordinate 5,068 downwards.
GGCGCTAAATGTTGGCTAAACAGTCACGCTGTTGACTAGCAGCCTGCGAAATTTCGACAAACTTTCAACCGTCCTTATATGTAGGTATTTCACAAGCTAATCGTGCATTATTAATCACACTGAATATCAGCATTGAATATTTTTTGATAAAAAAAAAGTGGACGATTGTTATATGTTTGAACGAAGCTGAACGGCAAATGAGGATAGAAAACGGAGAGCAAGAGGGTAAAGCCGCGCGGCAAATCAGAGGAGATAACGTAATTAAGCCCGGAACAGCTTGGCCGCTGCTCGTTGAAGAGAGTCTCGATTGGAAGGACGGCCCGGAGATGATGTCGGCAATCGTTACCCTTTTATCTCGCTACTTCTCCATTTCCCTTTTACTCCCAGACGGAATTTAGCCCTCTCTCACTAAATCTGTGTGTGTGTGCTGTGTCTGCCAACTTTTACCTTTTTGCACCGACCAAGTTACGAAATTGACTATACTACTACGGATCGAATGGCATCTAATATGTCTAACCAAGGTATGTATAAACACACCTATGTTGAAAAATTCATAGCGAATAATTTTTAAAATTTTTGTTAAAATTGACACTAATGTTTATTTAATGTATAAACACCACAGGACGAGCAATGAAAAAATTAATAAAATGCGTCTTGTATAGGACGATTGAAATTTCATGTCTGACTAATTATAGGTATTACTACTTTCGACAAAAATGAATTTCGAGTAAAAATCACGATTAACCATGGCTTATCGTATCTTTGGAGTAATCAAATTTACTATAAATGATACGCAACACTCCAGAGCATTTGGCGCTTAAAGGATATTTTGAGCTTATGAATTTCAAATTCCTCCTTAATTAATCATCCTCGAATCTCGGCAGCCGAGTCTCTCAACATCAACTCAACATTCATAATAAACGAGACGAGGCAATTCAAATCTGCATTGCAACAAAGTGCAGTGATTTTCGCGTCAGGTATGATCAAGTGAGAGGAAAAAGAAGCGCTGCTTTCTCAAAGGCTCGCGTCTCGACGTTAATCGCGTAGGAACGCAAAAGGAAAAGGCGAGACTAAAGAAAGAATAATAAAAAAAAAAAAGAAAAAATCCCTTCGACGAACTTTGAGTCGAGTTATCGTCTCGGGACTGGCGAGTTTTAATATTAAGCATTCAATAAACTCCCTGGCTCGACTGAAGCTCCAAAAGGGGGCGCACCAGAGGCTCGGGGAGAAAAATGTCAGAGAGAAAATGCCCGGCAGCCTTCGCATTTCTTTCTTCCGCAGTATGTTTAAATTAAATTTTTTACAAGCGCTTGCCGATCCTCTATTCCCCCCTTTCCCCGCCCCCTAGCCTTAACCATGCTCAGGCCGTAACTCCAAGGTTGGTTTGGCTTCGTCTGCAAAATTAAACGAGTTTTACTCTCGTACAAAGCGGAGGAGGAGGACGACGACTACCGTGTTAACTCGTAATAACTAACTGATAAGTCCGGCTATATTATTGACGAAATTATCGCGTACTTTTAAAAAAACTTGCTTCTCGATAAATCTGTTTTCTCTCGCGACTGACTATTCACATGAGAAAAAGCAACAACTCAAATCTATTCGCGTCGCAACAAAATTGCTTTCCAGCAGCAGCCGCTTACCATCGCTGCGTCGTCGTTGATTCGAGAAAGCCCGAAGGAGGCAGCCGAACAAAAAGTCACAAAGTCGTTTAAGCCCGTAAAATCATTTGGGGCAGAGAGCAGGCTGAGGTTTGCCCGAGCAAGTTTAGACGAGCAAAGCCAGTCGCGCGCGCGCGCTTATTTTGCTAACGATCTCCTCCTGTCGCTCCTTCGAATCAATAAAATTCTCGTTTAAGGGCTTTCCCACGCAAAGAGAGTCGCGTTATCAATCACGCGAACCTCTTCGCGTGGTGGCGCGCCGCAGAAGAAAGAGAACGCGCATATTGGGGCTCTCTCTCTCTCCCGCGTGACTATGCAGCGCATAAACTACCATGGCTCTATTGCTCTCTCTCTCTCTCTCTGCTCAAGTCCCCCCTATATACCACCCGACAATCTCTTTCCTGCTTCTTCTTCTTCCTATCCGCCCCCTTTCTCCCTCCTACGACTATCTCGCTCTGATACTTCTTGATCCGCTCGTCTTACATCCCCGCGATTTTTCTCGGCACACTTTCTCTTCACAAAAGCTGCCCCTAAGTCGAGACAAAAGTCTCTTATTTTCACCAGGCAAACTGGCCTCTTTCTCGCTCTCTCTAGCCCTCGCGCGTTCTCGCACTTAACACGCGCGCGCGCCTGGCGTCTTTAATTAATTTGTGTCGAAATCCAGAGGGAGAGATAAACATCGGGACGAACGAGAGAAGTACAAATTTACATGAGCGCGTGGAGCGGCAAATTCGAGGCTCGTCCAAATACGAGAAAGGAGGAGCGTGCGCCGGGCAAATATTTCACGTCGAGAGAGAGAGAGAGAGAGAGAGAGAGAGAGAGAGAGGCGCGCCTGCACACGGAGACGAGGAGATTAGGGAAGGCGCTCTCGGGAAGCGTTCCTTTTTCGCTGCGATTAGCGCCGCTAATTGTGTGTGCCGAGTTCCGTTTCCTCCACCCACACTCACCCCCCCTAGCTCGGGTCACGTCTTCGGGCGAGACTCTCTAGGGCAAACATTCGCCGGAGGAACGATCGACGCCGGCCCCGTTACTAAGTCAAGCGTGCGCGCGCTCGCCTTCCTGCTGCACTGCAACCCCCGCAGGTCCCCCCCCCCCTTTCCACCCTGGGATGCCGCTCAGCTTGATGAACGACTTTGGGCGCAAGGTGCGCAAACATTTCATCGCCCTGCAAGCGCCCATGCCGCGCGTGTGCTTTGCTAAGCTCCCGCGGGTCATTGTACTCCTTGTTGTTTTTCTTTTATTCGCTGCGACGTACTCTCTTCGATTGGGCTTCAATAAAGCTTAGACACTGAGTGCTTAGCTGAGTGATCGTAACGAACTTTCAAGGTTTGTACGTAATTATTAAAAATAATTTAGGGCGATAGCTTTTTTTTTTATCTTATCGCGTAAGTCAATTTTTATCTTCATTTTGTAACGTGTTAAATTAGTGGAGTTACTCATCGATAAGGTAAGCTATACGGCATTTTGCCGCGCTATCGGAGCTGACGACAGTGGACTTTTGTCCTAGTGACCTAAAGCAACAGTAAGTTCAAACGAGCTTGAAATTAATCAAGACAATTGCAAACTTTAACTAACGTTTTGCCAAAGTTGTTTATTGTGATAGTTACGTTTATACGTTAAACGTATTATCGTATTTGAAAACCATAATTTTGAAGCATTTTTAGATATGACGTCGGCAGAAGAAATGTCAAATTTTCTTCCAGTCAAACTGGAACGTCTTGTTAATCGTCAAACTTTCAGGTTTTTCCTCGTTTGCGTGATTGTGTACATTGGTGTAGCTGCTTTTAGTAAGTAACTTTAACGATTCTTATACATTTTCATGGTGATATTTAAAATGTCTTTTACGTATTAAATTGTATTGTTTGCAGCATTTATAAACGGCGACCTATCTAAGTTTTTTTCAGAGATAATTAAACCGTATTTAAAAACAGTTGAATATAATAACATTACTCAATTTACTAGAAGTTATCCATTTAACGTTTGGCTGAATCTAATCTTGAGCAAAATCAAAGAATTAATGTATCATTTTCAAAGCAACAAAATTAGTACATCTCATAAATAAACATGCATCTAATGTTATTTTATTTTAAATTTCAGATGGATTATTCCAATAATTTGGTTCGTTTCATTTCTAGTAATTTTATTTTACGTACGGTTTCTCATAAAGTACATATTAAGGGTATCAATAGAACTAGGTGCCATTATTGAAGTTCTATTTTTCTATCTTACCTTCATTTGGCTACTAACAATTTTTTTTACTCCCAATGAAACTAAATCTATTGAAAGTCCCATTAAATCAGTAGTAACGTGGATAATTGGATTATTGTCTACTTATGTCTTCTTAAAATCATTGGCTGTAGTACAAGTCGAATTCATAACTCAAGTGCTAAGAGAATCATGCAGGTTAAATAATTATAAAAATTAATTGTTATAGATTTATGCTTCTAATAAAATTAATTATTTTTCATGTTTTTCAGAGCTATTAATGCCTTTCCTTTTGCAATATTATTATCTGTGATGATTTTTGCATTGGCATGTATAGTATTAGGTCATACATTTCTTATTTTCATCTATTTGGTATCAATTACCCCAGAGTCGCGACCAGGCTATTTTTCAATATTTATTTTTTTAAACAGTTACACTGGAATATGGTTGAGTTTTTTTCTGATTTATTTTGTTCGTACAATCTTGATTAGACTATATGCTACTTGGTATTGGACACAAGATAAGTCGGCAATTTCAATATATACTACATTACGGATCTTCTTTCTAGTTCTTAGGTAATACCACGACAGTTGAAAACAATATAATTTTTTATTAGATTAATTTTTCGAAAAACATACCCTGCAATTTGATAATTTTTTAGGTACCAAGGGGGAGCAATTGCTTCTGCAAGTTCCATTTGGCCTATTGTAGCCGTTTTACGGACGCTGAAAAAAAATTTTCGTCGAAGTATACCACATGCGCATCATAACTTGGTAGTTTTAATAATGTGTTGGGTAAACTTATTTTTTCAATTAATTGATGGTAGCATGGTAACGTCATGTATATATGGAGAAAACATATTAAAATCTTTGAACACGGTCTACGAGACGTATACGAGGCATCCTTTGCGATTTTTCGCTATATGTAGAGTAAGCTTTTTATGTTTTTCAAAAATATTTTGTCAGATCAACAAACCTATTTGAAAAAATGTAAATAATTTTAATATAACCAAAAATAATTTTTTTTAGGCATCGTTATGGAGTAAACTATTTTTTATTTTTTTAACTACGATTACCTTTATAAGTACAATATTCCTTGTTCAACATATGTACACTGAGAAAACACATATTATAATTTTTACAAATATTCTAGTAAAAATTACAATAGTCCATAGTAGTGCTCGGATATACTGACATTCTTGTGAT
>JAPYYQ010001168.1:0-38714 GCA_030522585.1 Anagyrus pseudococci | reverse complement strand
ATATCAACACTGGACTTAAAGATTCTTAAAATATATGTAATTATTGACCTACTCATATTTTTTTTGTTTTCAAATATGTAAAAATCTCTGAGATCCCTGTCTTCAAAGTTAACTGAGGCATATTTCCCCGACTTACCCTATATAAAAATGAAAATATTATTTAATAACGAGGAATACGGACTGGAATCTAACTGCAGTTAAATATACATTTACGAACTTCTACTCCCTTTCTCTCTAGTAGGGGTAAAAAAAGGAAATTCTACCTTTCAACGTTTTGAAATACGTTTAAAAATTTTATCACCTTAACGAAAAATTGGCTGTTCAGAAATTTTCATACGTAAAAAATTGTTCATTTCAAATATTTAAAAAAACGGTTACAGAGGAAATAACGTAGTTTTCTACTGGTATTTTTTTATTTTAAAGCATTTTAAACCCTAAGTGGTTATACTGGTATTATACTACCGCAAAGTGGTAATAGATAATTTTTTCTTGAAGCAAGATTCTTATGGATCATATAGACATGATCCATATCACTTAATCTCTTACATCTAAATATAATTCCCTTGAATGTGTATCGGTTCGAGGAAGAGGTTCCACCTCTACAGTCTCCATGCCCTTAATAAATGATCCATTTTTCGTTCAAACTTAACGGCGTCCTACGAGGCTTTTTAAACATGATTAAAAATATAGTTTTTTTTAATTGTTTTTATTAACTTCATAAAAAAATTTTTTGTAGGAAATTTATAGTATTAGTCGAATAAAATTTTCCTAAAATATCTATGAAAACAGTAAAATATTAATTATATATAAAAAATATAGTTTATTGATTATTATAGATTAATTTTCTTACATTTTTTTGTTTTGCAAAAACATTCCGCTCCTTTACCTTCCCTTAATACGCTCTGCAAAAAAGATTTTATATAAAAAATCTACAGAGTATTGATTTAAAACTGTATAAAAATGATAAAAATTATAATTTTTTAGTAGTCTTTACCTTTTAAGTCTAAAGTACGTGGTGTCACTGTCTAGTCAGCTGGTGCATGTTCGGTAATAGTTTCGTTGCTGCAACGATCTAAACCAGTTCGTGGTCCCCCTACCTCTGTCATATCTGAAGAAAATTAAAGCCATTAAAGCTCATGCCCAGGGATAAACTTAATGAATCATAAGCTTTCATATCCAGACCAGCGACGATAGGTCGCTGGTCTTGACATGAATTTTTAATGAATAACAGTTTAAAAAGATGACAAGTGTTATAGATAACACTTATATACATTACAATTGAATATTAGAATATTCCACTGTAACGTTTAAACTACTAGGTATTTTTAAAGTTACATTGATTTATATCCTGTCTAATTATTTATCACTTAAGAGACAAAACAGAAATATATATTTCAAGCATTGACTATTTGCCAAAGAAGCATTCGTAATTTTTGCCGATGACTCTGTGCGACTAAACTTTGTAACACTTTTTTCCGATGATAAAAAGTATTACAAAGAAACAGACCCAATAATTCGCGATAAATTAACAGAGATTAAAGACAACTAACAAATATCGATAAAATTTGCAACAAGACAAATTAAAGCAAACACTAACACATCCGCGTAATTTTAACATGCTCATTGACGTCTCGAGAGACGCCCGTAAGTTTCTAAGTAAAGATGTAGTTCAGTGTCAAAGTACAAGCTGCCAACTTGTACGTCTTGTATACCAAGCTTGAAAAACCCCCCCGAGAGCATTAGTTACAAGCTCGGCATACGTCGAGTGAAAATTAAGCTCAATAGCCCGTGCGGAAGCGTTTCTCTTTATCGCCGAATCAATCACCTTTACTAGAGCATCCTCCATTGCTGTGTTTCATCACGACTATATTCGATTGTTGATGCCAAGCCCCCCCCCCCCAAGAGCCAATCCCTATCATACAACTTTGCCTTTCTCGAAAATCGCGACAATAGCCTGTGGCACTTGCTCAGCCCATTGTCGTCTTTCGATTGTGTTCATGCACCGTCGTCGTCTCGGCCGTCGCCGATTGCGAAAGCAAGCGTTACCCGAGACAACGAGCGAGTATTGCACGGACACACTCTCTCTCACTGTATATACACAAGTTGCGCGCCGGCTAGTGAAGACGACCGTGACGTGCGCGGCTGGTCTTGCTCCGTTTCGCCGTGGCTCAGCATTTCGCTTATACCCCCCCTTCATCCCTATACCGACCATAGCGTTGATCTTCCGATCGCTTGGTCCGACCCCTGCATAATTGTGAGAAACAACTGATAACGAAGCTATGAGGGGATATGGGGATATAAGTAATTGCTTCGGGATGGCTGAGAGTTATTACATTATGTTGCAATTAATAGCCGTTTCAATACAGCTAAATCATCTGCGGGCAATGATGATGACGGTTTACTTGACAACTGCATTCCTTAATCATCTTATTTCTTATCAAAGCTCAATGTTGATGACAGTTTTTAGTGATAATTAGGATTCCTTAGTCATCATGTTCTTCTTCTATTTGGAGGGTAGACGGACAGCAAAATTTTACTGACGAAGATGAAAGTGACGAGTCGAGTGACGCTACAGCCCACCAAGTGGATGATAATTATTTTATCGAAAATTTGAGAGGAAACGTCATATCCTGGTGCAGCGCTTTTAATTTTTTTCCTTTACATTAGCAGGAGCCAAGTTTACAAAATTATACCGTCTTTAATGTATTTACATTGCTTACGACCAGATTGACCGATAAAAACTGTTAGTACCGTTTAAAACATTTACTAATATTAAAGTGTCGATCACATTAAAATAATTTCCAGCCATACTAAAGCTCTTATAACAGTACGTATCTTATCCATACCAGGCCTACCCCTTACGATCATCCGTAGACTTCAACCTTTCACTCGGTATCCAACTGCATCTACTATCTCTAGCGACGAAAGAGGGGGCGAGGAGGCTACTCTCGTACTTGACGCGCGGACACGAGTCAAGGGGCAGACGATGCATAAAGTAGGGTCTACGCACGGGCACGCGGTCAGGCACTAATTGCGCGATATAATCGCAAGTGTGGCGCGTAGCGCTGGACTCACTGGCACTCAGCCGGGATAACTCGCTGGGCCGGAAGCTTGCCGGAGTCGCTGTAGGTGGCCGCTGGCAGCAGCTAAGCCCGTCGGCACCTAATTAATTTACAGCTATCTTCGTTAACCTGTTACTCTGCCAGATTCGTTTGCTAAGCTCTTTGCTGGATGTTACTGTTTTTTTATTTTTTTATTTTTTTTTTCATCGAGAACGCAAGAGCACGAGATTAGAGAGTATTGACTGCGAGTAATAGGAATAAGGGTGTAACTGTATGTTTTTGTTAATTTGCCGGGGAGTAAATTAACTATTCCGTGGATTGGGGTTGATTTTTAATTTCGTTGATTTAAAGTGGATCGACGTTTTTTCTCACTGCGGCATAAATATCCCAATTTATCGTTAATTTTATTGCTAAAAGCTTCATAATCAAATCATTTAGTTAATTATATAACAGTGATATAAAAAAAACAACTACAAAACTGTAACAAAAAAAAACTAGGACGTCGAAATAATGAGGATTCGTATAACGATATAATTTATCGATTTAATTAAAAATAAAAATACATAAAATTCATTATGATACAAATATAATTCTTTCAAATAAAACACACGCAACGCGTTACGCGTCAACGTCCAACGACCGCTCGCGTATTTCTTTATAATTGCCAATCAGTATGAAAAGCTCATGAGGGGCACTTCCAAACCACTAATATTCGAATCGAATCGGTTACCATAAAGCCTCATCAGCTAAGCTCGCGCACTTTAACCGCAAGACCAAATTGAATGGCATCATAATTTCTCAGTCGAGCGAGTTAGACTCGGAGCCGGCATAATGTGGGCCGGGCGAGTGAAAAAAAAAACGAAAACTGAAAATGATGCGCGACGCGATTGTGGGCGTGCGTGCGCTCGCGCGAAAGACTCGCGCCTAACGGTTCTCCGACTGCACCTTCTTGCTCGCGCCTTTTTTCCCCCCGGACGGCTCTCCTCGTTTCCTGCTGGCCTTCGCGCGATTTTATAATGCCAGAGAGAGATACTTGGACTTGATATTTAGCGCCGCGGTGGATTGGTTGTCACAGCCGGAGAGGGCTTACGTTGACGAGCCGAGGCGCGGCTTCGAATGCGCACTTCGTTATTGTTTACCCATGTTCGAGTCTAATTATTCGTTGTGGTTTTTCACTAAGCGCTTTTATAATGTTCAATGGTTTTTCGTACAGCGAATTAAAATTTTAGTTGAAATAGAGATTACGGAAATTAAAAATGTTGCCAAAAGATCCGAGGTCTTCTTTTTTCTTTAATCGTGTTACCGCTTGTAAAATTTTGAAAAAAATGAGAAATTAATTAAGAGGCAAACGTGTGCTTTTGCATAATTGTATTTTGTTGGTAGTTTCGGGGAGAGCAGGGAATCCCGTTCGAAACATTTCAAATTAGTGCTTTTAAACTTGTTCATTTAAAAATAAAAACACTATTTTTTATAGGCTTTTGAAGAGAGCGAGAAAAATAATATTTCTTCAACTTCGCGTTCCATGAATATTATTCTGACTGGTCTAAATGCGTTCCAGCGCGTAAACATATCCGATGCCTCTAAAAAAAAGAATGAAAGAAAAAGAAAAACGAACGAATAAAAATGAAAATTTATGTCGAATTTCATTAAAGCGTAAATTTTCAGTCGCTTCGAAATAATTGTAAATTACGATCATTTTCTTTCGCCTTTATTTCGTCAAGGTAGGCGCGACGACCTTCGGATATTATTTTACGTGTATGTTATTACAAAACTTAGCAAATTAATACACGCTCCAATATTATCTAAGTAACGCAATCCAAACAGCTAACAGCCTGTATTCTTTTTCTCTTGTCTGTCTGTTTTTTTTCGTCTAAACCGAATCGAAAATTGAATCTAGCGCATTTGCATTGGAGAGAGAGAGAGAGAGAGCAAGAAGCAAAAATAACATTCCGAGTATCGGCGGTGGTGCGGTCGTACACAAAATCTATTAGTTAAAATAAATCGTTCGCACTCAATTGCTTCTTTCGCCTGACAGTAAGTTATCTTTCACAGTCTAATTAGAAAACCTTATTCTCGGACAAGCCACGAGGCACGAGAGCCGATATATGTAAGGATCAAGCTGGGCTTGCGATCTCGCCTGTGCAACTCATTGACAGAGAGGAGAAATAACATGGAAAAACTGGCTTTGCCACGCTTGAGAGAAACACCGTGGCGATTAGCCTCGGCATTATACGCCAACGTTTCCATTGGCGAATATAACGCAGTCTCCGGCGATAGGTGAGTTGTAAATTACGACTGCCAATATACTTCGCGTCAGCTCGATAGCCGGGCGAGCCTACTCGTTCTTGTCGGCCTGACAACAAGCAAGCAGATATACAAAACTCCCCTCTCGGTCCGCTTGTGCAGCTTTATATACATACGACTCGTCAGCTGAAAATCGGTCGGTCTCCCGCGATAGAAAAGCAATCTGGTCGTCGGCAGAGCGCCGTGTAGGATCGGGCCGCGCGCGTTATAGTTGCGTCCGGCTGGCGCTGCTTCCGAGATATTTCGGTCCTCCCAAGAGAGAGAGAGCGCCTCTCCTCTTTCTCTAGCCCGAGCTACCGGCGTCGAGGCGCTCGACGTCGACCCCACCCCGGCGTTTCTCTGGCTTTTTACGCCGGCTCTCCCTGGCCGCGCCGGCGCTGCTGTTCTCGTACGCGTGGGCCGTACCGAGAGAAGAAGGCGGCGAAGGAGGCGGGGTGAAGAGGGGGGGTGGTGGTGGTGGCGGCGGCGGCTCTCGCGAGTCTCGCCCGAGATATCTCGGCTGCGGCGGCGGGCGCTCTCTCTCGTAATTCGCATTCGACCGACGTCTTGGTGAACGGACGGAGAGAAGGAGAGAAGTGCGCGTCTCGGGGAGCAGACGAGAGGAGGAATAGGACCCGCGCGCGGCCTTTCGGCTGATATGATGACTTGACTGCCGACACGGCCCTGGCCCCAGCCGCCGTGTAGGCACACACACGAGGCGCACGCACGCGAAGCGCAACGCGAAACAGAGAGGGAGAGATTGCCAAGGGAGAAGAAGTCTCTCCGGAAAGTGTGTCTTCAGTTCAAAAAGGGAGCCGAGGAGAGCGCCAGGCGAACGACTGCGCGCGGCCGCCCTCAGCCGAGGGCCCACCCCCCAAAACTCGGGCGCGCAGCTTTGGCCAAAAAGTGCGCGCTAGAGGATTGTGCGGAAAAAGGAATAGAGGAGAGCGAGCGAGCGCAAGAGGACTCTCTCGCTTGGCCGCCGCTGCCTCCTCTCCGTTCTAATCGACGAATATATTCGAGGGCCCGCGCGAGAAAGAGTGGCTACAAGGATAGCCCCTCCAACGAATCGAGAGCGAGCGAAGGGAGAGATCGTTTCATTCTTCGAGGGATCGAGCTTTATTGGCCGCTAAGGCCAGGCGCATACGTAGAAAATTGAAAGTGTTGTAATAAAAATTTTTTGTAGTGATATAAATCTTATATTGAGTGCACGTGCGGCGACGATAAGCCGGCGATTTTTTTTTGGAACATCGATCGCAAACTCGAGCCGATTTGTTTCGCAACAGTAAAAGGGCAAGGAAGCGAGCTCAAGCTGGCTTGCCTGCACCCAAAGCGCCAAAATGAAGCGCCAACAGTCATGGGACGTGCAAAAGCAAGAGTACTCGCAGGAGCGAACAGAGACTCAAATCACGAGGCAACAGATCACCCAGCAGAGAGGTCAGTTCGCGATCGTCGACGCCGAGAGAACCTAATAAAATACGAATTCTCTTTCCTTCCTCCTTTTTTTTTCTTTTATTTTTCACGTTTTAACTTCTTTGGAGTAGTCGGATGGTTTTCTTTGAACACGCGCCTCGTTTATCTATCGCCTCTCCGCGAGGAAAAACCCTGAGCAGCAGGGGACAATAAATTTAGGCGTCGCGTAATTTGTCGGGCGGCTGTGAATAATACCTCGCGTTTTCTTGAAGGGCATTCGAAAGTTGGCCTACATTCGTCTTTACCAGTTATTTAAATAACCAAACATTCGTGCCTGTCCGTCTTTTTGTTTTTTTTTTTCTTTAAATCGTTAAAATTCCACGGAGCAATAGACCGTTTGGCGATAATTCTTAATTTACGAGAAGGTGCGGGGGTGGGGGGGGGGGGTACGGGTAACGCACCGAATGTTTAATCCGAAGTGTAATTTAATATCGTACCAAATTTTAAATCACACACACAGGCCCGAGGCGCTCTTGGTTATTTATAATGTTCGCCGCGCTATATATACGCGCCCGTAAAAATAGTCGCGGAGCTTTCGTAAAAAGTCAAAAGTGGCCCGATTGATCCCAGGGCGGAGAGATCGCAGCCCCGTGCACGCAGAGGCGCAAAGCAACATCGTCATTATATCGGCATGAGCATGATTACGCGAGAGCGGCTCTCGGCTCCCTGTTACAAGCGACTCCTCGGATTACCGTGAAAGATTCAAAAATATCGCCGGCCCAGCGAGCGAGAAAGAAGCGCCACCGAGAGAAAGACAAAGAGAAATAAAGAGAGAGAGAGAGAGAGAGAGAGAGAGCGAGAGAGAGAGGTGCATATAAAAGTCGAACGAGCGCGGCCGCGCGCCGGCGCGTGCGGAAGAGCGACTGCTCAGCCCAGCGTATGGAAGAACTGTTAGGCCAGGGCTCGCGCTCGAACGCCTCTATCTTCCCTCTTTTTTTTTCTCCTTCTGCCCCGTCTGCCTCTCTGACTCCTATGCCCGCGCCGCTCGTTACGCTCCTTGAAGCTTTTAAATCGCGCTCTTGCCTCTGCGCTCTCCGGCCTCCTGTTACAGCATGCATAAACGTGTACTCGAGCTAATTTAATCGAGCTGCGATTATGTCGGATTTACCTCGGGATCACCTGCGAATCGCTGCGTTTGCCCATTTTTTAGGATTTCATGCGTTTGAGGCAGGATTAGCTATGGGTTGAAGGAGTCCACGAAGCGGAATAGCGCGCGAGTATAGCGCGACATTTGGAAAGGTTTTTGTTTTTGGTGGGGGAGTGGTGTTGGTAGAGAGCTATTTTTGATAAGCTTGAATCTTTAGATTTTAATTAATTCGGATTATTATTTTGGATAATTGGGTCGCTCGGGAGGGCGAAGCAAGTAGTTTCTTTAACTTGAAATTCAAGCTTTTGAAAGTTTCGGTAATTTGAACGTTATTATTAGCCTCGCGAATATTACATTTTACGTGCTGATTAACCGCCCGATGTACATTAGGCGAGATCAGTGTAAATTGCGTTTAATAATTTTCACGCGAATAAGCGGAGCTTTTGTTTTTCCAGAAATTTATTGCGAAGGCAAAAGATCGTAATAATAAAAACTACGATGAAAATAAAGTTATCGGAATAATTGAAAAATGTCTTTGGTGCCGCTAACGTCAAGAGTCGCCAGAGGAAAGATCCAATTTCGACAGTCCGATTGGAGGGTCGAAAAAAATTCGAGCCCAAGCGGGGAGGGAGGGAGAGGGAAAGAAAGCGGACGCGCGGAACCGATGACGCTATAACGTTGGCTGTAAAAATCGTGACTTTTTCCCCCCGGCGTCTACGTGACGAGTTTCTCCACATCGGTATTCTATTTTCGAGTGAGCTCTCAACGGAGCTAGGCTAAATTTAGGGTCGCGCTCGCGCACGCTCCAAAATTCCTTCAGCCTCGTTCCGTCTCTCTCTCTCTCTCTCTCTCCCTCTTTCTCTCTTTCCCTCTTTTCTTTCTATCGCGCTCGCGTTACACTCTTATCCTCAGCCGAGATGAATATGGGGCTTAAGAGGCCCATACACACTTGCACCAGCATCTGTATATATTGATTTTGAACGAAATATCGACTACGATTTGACCGATCTAGCATCAGCATTTTTAAATTGTAAAAAATACGTTAGAAACAAGTAATTTTACAGTTACGAAACTTTTTTTACAAAAATATAAAGATCTATGATTATTTTAGTAATCTACTTATTTTTTAATACACGTGAAACGGTCGTATTTGCAGTTCAACAATTTCTTTGCATTTTATATTATTTTTATTCTTGTTTATAAGCACATAAATTTCTCGTTGACCACCTTTATTTACGAAACTATTAATCATCAACTTAAAATAATTTTTCTTGCTCCATTTTCATTTTTTATTTTGAAAAATATTTTTTAGCTACGTGAACTTTCTTGAAAAATTATTATTACAAAATCAAAGTTAATAAAGAAAGAGTTTTTTTATTGACATATTTTTCTATTAAACATTAAAATTTTAATCAAGAATAATTTGTTTGTAAGATATTTTCAAATTTTTGTCAACGTCTGCAAGTGAAATAATAAAGTTTAACGTATTATTTTCATACGTTCCAAAGCTTTCACTTTTCCCAGCTTACGAAGAAAGCTCAAAATTATAACAAGCGCATTTCAAAGTATTGCGCGAATACACAGAGTCGTATTCTTTTTGCGACACCATTACAGAGTTGGATGCCTTCCAATTTATGAAAAATCCGTGAGTAAACGCAAATGCCATGCGTTATCGTCTTGTTTACTCGTTTCTCAGGTATATTTCTGACCATAAACATAACTATAGGTAGTCTGTCAATTTTTTCTTTTCAACTAAATAAACATGAAATAAATCAAGCTTATTGCAACGAAACTGTTTAAATAGATCCAACTAGTTAAAACAAGCTCGAAGATCTAGAAAAGTGTCTTATTTTTATTTTTTTTATTTTTATATATTGTGTACTTATGATTTCACAACTTAATTGTAGATTATAAATACAAACTCTTATTATTTAGATACCATGAAAATAAAATTAAATAAACATTCGAAATAAAAGAAATTAACGTTTCGTAAACGTACGACAAACCAGCCGAGAAGCTGTTAAAAATTTCACAATTCCGATTCTATTCATTATTATAAACGACTACGTTGGCAAATAAAGTATTGTCATATTTCTATAAATAAAGCTTCAGCTTCAACTTTTCAAAAATAAATTCTGTAAAAACAAGTTTTTCCGAAAAATCATCTCGAAGCTCTCGTAATATTTCACTATTGTATAACAGAGTCCGCACTTTGTAAAAGCTCAAATTTCATCGGCTACTTTGACGTTCTTTAATCTCCAATTTTTCAACATTCCTTTGCCATGCATTGAATAATCAGTAAACAAGTAGCAATTCAATATCTCCTATCAAACCCGTAAAAACTCAATTACACGCGATCGCGACGAGATAATACACCGATGAAGCTACATAGAAAACGGTAGTTGAACGCTGACGAAGCCAAACGCACGATAATTCCGTGGATATGAAAGACGCGCGACAGGTGAGAGCGAAAAGTTTTCCCTATGCCAAAACTTCGCTCTCGCGATACGGGATAATCGCGCATACGCGCGGTTGCGCGATCGACACGAGCCAAAAGTGATAAATTCCAAACGCCGGCGCTGGCTAAAAAGTCGCGGCTGTCCAGCCTGCCTTGGAGCACACATACACACACACACACATGCGGGGGATGGGAGAAGGGGGCGGGAGGAAGGAGCCAAATGGGAGAGTCCGAACCACGAAAATAACAGCACGCGCGCCGTCGCTAAATTTAATAGCCGCGGACTCATCGTTTCGTGGCAGCCGATTGATTTAGAACAAACGGCCGATTCGCCGCGACATTTTCCTTTTTTTTCGGATCGCGAGATAGCCGAGCCTCGGATTAATTATGGATTATATTAGTCACGCTGGGTTGATGGAAAGTGACGCGGGGGTATATTAATACACAGGATGGTCTGGATTACGTAGCGTGAAAAAATTTGTTTCTTAGAATGACACACAGCTTGGCTCATGATATATTTGTACTTTTCTCGCTAAGTAAATAATTACGTTATATAACGAGCATATTTTTTTGTGATTTAAAAAAAAACAATCGTACTGTGGTTGAGTAGGCTGGTTTTAGGCCCACGATCTCGAATGCCAAATTAAAAGGTCTTTGGTAAGATTTCGAATTTTGTGTTTTTCTTCTACACGGCTAATTAACTCCCGCCGCGTTGACTTATTTAGTTATTTTAAAATTGAATTCGTTCGTTTAATTAGTTGAAAATTATAAACGAATTGATACGTTTACAATATTTCATGAAATGCAAATGTTTACGCGGAAGAAAAGTTCTCGTTCGTTCTGGATAAAAGATACTCGAAATAAGGTTAATTTGACAATTCGTACGGCAAAATTAATTATTTTAGGGAGCACACAGAGGATGAAAATTAACGTTGGCCGAAAACTTCTGAAAATAAATTACCGAAAATTTCTCGAGAACTGTTTTCATCCCAAGTTACTGGAAAAATCTGAAAAACGCTATGATACGCTTGATCCCAAGCACACTGACCTTTTAAGTAATAAGATTCTTACATACAAATATATTGTAAGCCAAAAGTTCATATAGTTGATGCGTAGAAAACGTACAACTTATTGTAAGACAACAATAAAAAATTTCGCGCTTGTTCTATGGCTTAAAGTCATTTATAAAGACACGACAATATTATTAATCAAAGCTAGTTAAGATTTCAAAGTAACTATTATGCAACAATCGAAAAATCGAGGTTTGCAGAGAGAACAACAGGGTAATCGAATAAGACATCGGTTCAGAAAAGCTATAAAAAAAACTAGTATAAAAAAACAAAAAAGAAAAAAAATTTTAAAAAACTCGAAGAGACGTGAGCGAGGCGAAATAAAGAAAAGCGAGAGTGTAAAAACGAACAAGTAAGAAATGAGAATCCGAGAGTGCGATGGCTGTGGGCAGAGCAAGAGAGAGAGAGAGAGAGAGAGAGAGAGAGAGAGAGAGATGTTGGATGCCTCTGGCGTATAAAATGGGTCCCGGTAACGTGATCTCCATCTCGCACAAAAATAGGCACCCGTATTTCGTCCCGCAGCCGTTTGTAGACTGTGTGCGCTGGTGGTTAAAAGCTCTTTTTCTTGCCGCCCCCTTCTCCCTACCTCCCCGCGCCTACCGTTCAACAAGTATCATCTTTTCTATTCAAGACGTCTATGAAGTTGAATTATTGAGGGGGGTAAAATGTACCGAATCTATAACACGATTGTTAGCGACATGAAAATTGGCATAGCGAAATATGCTCAGGGTCAGGTAATTGGGATAAGCGAAAAGAGAAACATGTTTTGTCAGTTGTTAGAGAAGAAGTGCTAGAAATGTTTTTGATGATACACGCTTGGAGAACGTCTTTAAAAATGGGTCAGGACAATTTTAAAATTTCGTGCAGTTCAAATTTCAAGCCTACATATATATATATATATAATTTCGAGAAAGTACCGGCGATGAGTATTGATTATGGAATTGAATATGGTTTATTTTTTATTCGTTTTTTTTTTCATGTCTGATTCTAATTTTACAACCAAGTTGGAGTCGATGACGCGTTCGATAGTATCTAAACAATAAAATTGAATTCGATTAGTTTAGTGATTGTAGTATTTAGTATTTTATCGAAATAAAAAAAAAGTTAAATTTTATTAATTTTATTTATATTTCTATAGTTCAAGGCGAAATGATCGTTCAAACAACTCCAACTATCCCAGCGTAAGTTTTATTCACCTTTTACATTTTTTAATGATGAAAAATTTAAGCAAAATTTATATGAAATTCATTTTCCTGTATCGATGACAGATTTACTGGTAGACCGGGTGATGCATCACCGCCGGTATTTGAACAGATATTCAAAAATGCGAGATTTGCACAAGGTGGAAATGCCATTTTTGAGGGTCGCGTCAAAGGTAACCCAAAACCCGTTGTATCTTGGACCCACAAAGGTGCATCGTTACTCGAAACGCACAAAATTCGTATGTTATACGACGACAAAACTGGCAATGTAAAGCTGCAAATAAATCAAATTGGACCGGGAGACGAAGGAGAATACACTTGTCACGCAAAAAATCAATATGGTAAGCAATTAATCAAATTTTCATTTCCAAGTTTTGTAACTTTTACTAGATTGTTTTTAATATATTTCATCTTTTTTTTTGTTTATTAAAAATAATCGAAATTCACGGTCGTCAATTGACACTGTTGATTGAGTTTTTACATTATATATTCAATTTATTTATTAACTTTTATCTTAGGAGAAGCTATTTGTTCTGTGTACATACAACCAGAAGGCTTTGGACCACCTCCACAGCAAGGAGGTTTTAGAAAAGAATTTCGAAGTTATCAAAAGATTGTCGACAACCAATTTACGAACGGAAGCTCTATCGAGGACTTTAAGGTAACCATCTCGTGTATTGAATACTTACTTAAAAAACATTTCTTCTCTGGATAATTAGGCAAACATTTTGAAACAATAAAAAAACGTGTTTACGAATAATATTTTTTCTTCTTTTTTAGGTTGATACTTTTGAATACAGGATTCTACGCGAGACGGAGTTTCGCGAATCAATCACCAGACGATACGTGGGCGAAACAGATTCGCAGATTACGACGACAGCTGATCGAAGCCTGGGTCCAATTTCACCACCACAAATTACGCAAAAACCTAGAAGCTCAAAAATTACAGAAGGCTCAGAGGCTATATTCTCAGCAAAGGTGTCAGGAAATCCTAAGCCAAGGGTAAGTTGTACCAAAATTTTGAAATACTTTCATTGTGCTTCACGATTTTATGCCGTTTATACACTCTTCACAGTTAACGTGGTTCAAAGATGGACAACGTATACGTGATTCGCAACGTTTCGAGACAGCCTATTCAAATCAACAAGCACAATTGAAAATTCATTCAGTAAAAGCAGAAGATAGTGGACACTATTCTCTTCTATCGGAAAATCCACAAGGCTGTACAGTTACTTCAGCTTTCTTAGCTGTTGAATCCAGCGATCAAACTGACCATGTGCCAATTCAATCGTCCGATAGTATTAGAGAAACTATCTCAACTTTTCAAACCAATGCTCCTTCAGAGTCTCCTGATAGTCAAAAAGTACTTGCTCCGAATTTCGTTCGAACTTGTGCTGATCGCGATGTAACTGAAGGAAAAATGACAAGGTAGAAAATAATACTTGCAGTTTTTAAATTAAACAACTAAATTGTACAGAAAAAATAAAAATCAACGATATTTTCTAGGTTTGATTGTCGGGTTACTGGCCGGCCATACCCTGAAGTTACGTGGTACATTAACGGTCAACCTATTAACAACGATGCCACACATAAGATTTTAGTTAACGAGTCCGGCAGCAATTCTCTCATGATCACAAGTGTAAACAGATCCGACGGAGGTGTTGTTACCTGCGTTGCTCGCAACAAAGCTGGTGAAACATCCTTCCAATGTAATCTTAATGTGATAGAAAAAGAACAAGTTATAGCACCAAAGTTTGTGGAAAGATTCACCACAACAACTGTAAAAGAAGGTGAACCCGTGATTTTTTCGGCCCGTGCAGTTGCCAGTCCAGCACCTCGAATCACTTGGCAAAAAGTTAGTAAAATCATCAATCTTTGATAGCAAATATTTGAAAAACAAATTTGGCATACTATCATGAATATTTAATTTGCATGATACCAATAAATTTGTAACATTAATAACATTCAATGACTTGCTTACAGGATGGCATCCCTATTACTCCTGGACCTGATGTGCGTATCACAACAGATGTGAATGGTGCCTCTACGTTGGATATCCCTCTATCAAAACTTAATGATGCAGCTTGGTACCAATGCACAGCACAAAATATCGCTGGCTCAACTGCTACTCGAGCGCGCTTATTCGTCGAAGCTCCCAAGACAACAGCTCCCGAACCACCAAGACGCCTGAATTTACCTCGACCGACGAAAGTCATCGAACCTGAGTAAATAGATTATTTTTTTTTTAACACTTAATTTGTGCATGAATTCGCAAATATAAATACTCAAATGTGTAATTATATATCAAACCTCAATGAATCATTGTTTATTTATCAAATGTATTTATCTATTGCAGACCAGCGCCTGGCCCCGAAGTGATTTACCTGCGACCTATAGAAAGAGCAAAGCCGTATGCTCCACCATCCGAGGACGAGCGAATTTATCCACCACCGCGTTTTATAATACCGCTGCGTGATTGTCACGAAATTGAAGGTGGACGCATTCATTTCGAGGCCAGAATCGAACCGGTGGGCGATCCTACTATGAGAGTGGAGTGGTATCTCAATGGTCGAGCCTTAGATGCAAGTAAGATCGCTATTTAACATCTATTTTCAATTATAACAAAATGAAAATTTTCTCGCTCTATCAAAACAACATTTTTTTGTACAGGCTCCCGAGCGACATCCATTTTCCGTTTCGGTTTCATTGCTTTAGATTTAATTAGCATTGTTATGGAAGACAGTGGCGAATACCTTTGTCGTGTCGTAAGTTCAACTGGAGTAGCTGAATCGCTAGCCACTCTCAGCGTGACTCGTGAGTATATAACGTTTTCACATTTCTCCACAAAGATCCATAGACTTTTAACAACACCAATTTTTTACTTAATAAATCTGTTGTTTTTGATTTTAAACTGCAAGATATAATTAAATAAATTATTTATTACAGCACGTGCAACAATTGAACAAACTAGTCAAAATCCCGACAGCCTTCGTTATATTCAACACCTTGAGGATTACAGCAAATACCAAAAACAAGAGAGTATAGACGAAACCTCTGCTCAGCGACCTGTGTTTATTCGACCTCTCCAAGATTTAGGAGAACTACAGGAGGGTCGTAATGCTCATTTTGAGGCACAACTTACTCCTGTTAGTGATCCTACAATGAAAGTGGAATGGTATAAAGACGGTCGACCAATTACAGCCAGTACGTTTCATACACTCAGTTATTCGTAAATTAATTTGCGTTTTATTATGCATCCAATATTTAAAAAATACTTTTGCCTAATAGGTTCAAGAATTTCAACCATCTTCAACTTCGGATACGTCTCACTTAATATTATGCACCTACGGGTTGAAGATGCAGGTTCTTATACTGTCCGGGCTGTAAATCGCATAGGAGAGGCTATCAGTTCTGCGTCTATTCGTGTTTTCGGTAAAATACATAAAAAATAATATAGAATTTATAAATTTATTACATACTCAGTTCTTTTATTTCTGTTCAGCTCGAACCAGTGTCACGGGTGATCTCGGTATTCCGGAACAACAACGATATATTGAAGCTGCCGAGGAACTAGAAGCTTATCAGCAAGCTGCTCATCAGAAATACGTTCAGGAGCCACCTGAAAAAGTTGTCCCACCGGTATTTAAAACTCCTATAAAGGATCAAATTAATATTCGAGAAGGTGGATTTGCACATTATGAAGCCCAACTCGAACCTGTCGGGGATGCTACACTCCGCGTCGAATGGTTAAAAGACGGACGTCCCGTCGAAGCTAGTAAGATATATTTTATATTGAAATGTTACTTTTAATTTTCAAATTTTATTCATTGCGTGTACTATAAATAAATGTTGTATACTTGAAAAGGTTCACGAATCACAACATTCTTCAACTTTGGATATGTAGCATTAACAATAAAATATGTTACAATACATGATGTTGGCACTTACACATGCCGTGCATACAATCGCGCAGGGGAAGCGCATACTTCAGCTCAATTAAGTGTCATTACTAAAGATGATATTATTTATGATAGTCAGCATCCTACGGGATTACAAAAAATTCAAAGCCTAGAAGATTCTAGTCGTTACTCACGTAAAGTAGAGGAAGAAAGTCAAGTTAATCAGCCACCAAGATTCTTAGGACCTTTAAAGGGTACTAATAAGATTGTTGAAGGTCAAAGAGCCCACTTTGAAGCTCGTGTAGAGCCTCAAAGTGATTTATCAATGAAAATTGAATGGTACCATAATGGCAAGCCTATAACAGCTGCTAATAGAATTCAAACTTATCACGATTTTGGCTATGTTGCAATCGATATTCTTCAAGTTCGACCCGAAGATGCAGGAAATTATACGGTCGTAGCACGAAACAATTTAGGAGAAGCAAAATTATCTGCTAATATGATTGTTGAAAGTAAGTTTAATGTAGTAATAAGTAGTTGTAAAATCATTTGTAGTGATATATATTTATATAAATTAAATTTATTTTTAGCTCGTTCTAGTATTGATACCAGCAGTATGCATCGTGGTGCTTATGAAAAAACGCAACGTTTTGAAGACTCTAAGTTTGTAGAGCCACAATATTACATTGAAGAAATTTCAAAGTCTAAACCAATATTTGTTCAACCTTTGAGTGATCCACTGCCAGTAAGCGAAGGCAAGAATATACATTTAGAATGTCGACTTGAACCTATGGGAGACCCAACAATGCGAGTGGAATGGTTCCAAAACGGCAAACCAGTTACCGTAGGTTCCAGATTTAGAACATATTATGACTTTGGTTTCGTTGCTCTGGACATTATTCATGCTAGTGCACTTGATTCTGGAGAATATACGGTGCGAGCTACGAATCATTTAGGATCAGCTCATACGTCAGCTTGTGTCCGAGTTATTGGTCGTTCAGATGTCGTTACTGATACTCAAAATGAACAATCTTTAGAACAAATTCAAATGTTGGAAGATTCTTCTAGATATAGACGTACTCAACAAGAAGAAGTAACTGTACAACAAGCACCACAATTTACTCGGCCGCTCCATAATATTGAAACTGTTGAGTTAACAAACGTTCACTTGGAATGCCGCTTACAACCCGTTGGTGACGCTTCCATGAGGGTAGATTGGTTCGTAAATGGAAAGCCAGTTAAAACGGGTCATCGTTTTAGACCCTCTTATGAATTTGATTACGTAGCTCTTGATATACTAGGCGTTTACCCCGAAGATTCAGGTGTTTACACATGTCAAGCACGTAATCAACTTGGCGAAGCAGTAACATCATGTTCTGTTCGCGTCCATGCGAAAAAAGATTTAATTTTAGAATCGCAAAACCCTGAAGGACTTGAACGAATACAGTATTTGGAAGACGCTTCAAGATATAAAAGACATGAACTTGTTGATGAAGTTGTTAATGTGAAACCCAAATTTATTACACATCCTAAAAACCAAGAAAATCTTAGAGAAGGACAACATGCTCATTTTGAATGTAAACTCGAACCTGTCACAGATTCAAATTTAAAAGTAGAATGGTACAAAAATGGTCGTCCTGTTACAATAGGTAAATATAAATACTTATTTTTTTAATTTTGAAAAATTTGTATACAATTTCTAACAAAACATTTTTTTTAGGACATCGATTCCGGCCAATACATGACTTTGGTTATGTCGCTCTAGACGTAATCGATCTTATTGCAGAAGATTCTGGCACGTACACCTGCCGAGCGGTAAATTTAGCTGGAAGTGATGAAGTCTCATGCAAATTAAGCTGTCGCTCAACAGCTCAAATTTTAACAGATACTCAGAATGAAACTGGTCTTGAACAAATCCATTACCTTGAAGATAGATCAAAATATCAAAGGCGAGAAGATCTAGAAGAAACTACGACTCAAGCACCAATCTTTACTACTTCTTTGAATAATGTAGAAATTAAAGAAGGCCAAAGAGCACATTTTGAATGTAGATTGATTCCTGTGTCCGACGCAACAATGAAGGTTGAATGGTTCCACAATAATTCTCCAGTTAAAGCAGGATCACGATTTGTTGAAACCAACAGTTTTGGTTTCGTCGCTTTAGACATCATGTATGCATATCCTGAAGATGCAGGAACTTATACTTGTCGAGCTCGAAATGCTATTGGAGAAGCTATTACTTCAGCAACAGCTGTAGTTCATTGTGAGTAAATTATAATTTTAATTAATGAAAGTTTATATATTATTTTCTATTGACATTTTATTTTTATCTAAATTGCAGCAAAAAAATCTATTTATTTGGAGCCTCAAAATGAAGAAGCACTACAGAAAGTAAGACAATTAGAAGATCATTCTCGATATCAACGAAAGACTACTCAAGAAGAAAGTGGTATTTCTCAGGCGCCAGTTTTTACAATGCCTATTAAAGATTTGCAAGTGGCCGAAAATCAAGCTGCCCACTTTGAAGCTCGCGTTATTCCAGTAGGAGATTCTAAACTTCAAGTACAATGGTTACGAAATGGTGTACCAATCTTAGCCTGTAAGTAAATCTTAGAATAGATTTAAATATGTGATAACATTAATATTATCATCAATTAAAAAAAAATATCTTGTATTTGTACCTCGCAGCTAACCGAATTACAACAATGCACGATTTTGGATATGTTGCTCTTAATATGAAATACGTAAATCCAGAAGATGCAGGAACGTACACTTGCAGAGCAGTAAATGATTTAGGAGAAGCTGTGACATCAGCAACCATGTTTGTTCAATGTAAGTAAACAGTTATTCAAGAAGAAATCTAGTCGACATAATAATTATGCCGACTATAAGAACATTTTTTATTCTCAATAGGTCAATAATGACCTCATTATTCCCTGTAAAATCGGTAGGGAAACAGTGCTTTATTTCCTAGAGAATAACGAGTCATTATTCCCGCGAAATCAGGGATTAATCTTGCGCGGGAATAAAAGCACTGTTTATCTTTCTCTTTTACATGTAATAATTATGCGGCCATCCCTGACCAATCGGGAATAAAAATACGTATGCTAAAAAAGGCAAAGCAATTATTTCCTTGCATGAATATCGTCAGGCGCGGGAATAAAAACGTGCTTATGCCTCTTGTAACAGAATATACGATTATTCATTGCAATACTTAGGCTCTAGTAACTTAGGTAAACATAAAACACTTTTTTTACATTTTTTACTGATCTCTCACAGCCAAAGCAGCATTGCAATACGAATCACAACACGAAAGTGCACTATCCAAATTACAAGCACTAGAAGACACAAGTAGATACCAAAGACGTCAAGAGGAAGAAACAGTAGTCAAAGAGAAACCAAGATTCACCGTACAATTAAATGGGCCTACAAATTTAGTTGAAGGTCAAAGTGCTCATTATGAATGTCGCATTGAACCTTATCCAGATGCTAGCTTAAAAGTAGAATGGTTCCATAACGATAAACCACTATCCACCGGTCACAGATACAGAACAGCATACGATTTTGGTTTTGCTTCACTCGATGTACTTACCGTTTATGCCGAAGATTCTGGCACATACACTTGCAAAGTTACAAATAAACTTGGGCAGGCTCAAAGTTCTATAAATCTTAATGTTAAATGTGAGTTAAAAGATTTGATAAGTTACTCATACTGTAAAATATCTCTACGACAAAAATTTTTAAATTTTTAAAATATGCATATTCTTTTAGCTCGGGCTTCAATTATTAGCGAAACTCAACACGAAGGCGCTTTAAAAAAAATACAATATCTCGAAGATGATTCGCGATACAAAAAACGCGATAGAGAGGATATTATTATTGCAGAGAAACCCAAATTTGGAAGACCTCTAAAAAATATTGAACATTTACCTGAAGGTAAAAGTGCTCATTTAGAAGCAACGTTGACACCAGTTAACGATCCAACTATGGTCGTTGAGTGGTACCGAGATGGAAAGCCGATTCCTCAAGGGCATAAATTTAAAACTACTTACGATTTTGGATACGTTGCACTTGATATTTTGTATGCCTACCCTGAAGATTCTGGAACTTACATGTGCAAAGCTAGAAATGCAGTTGGAGAAGCTGTCACTACCTGCGTTATTTCTGTTGACTGTAAGTATTGTCAATTCAACTTGTTCAGAAAATAAAAGAGACAGAAAAAAAAGAGAAAGAGAGAATTAGATCTAGAATTTTGTAAAAAGAAAACTATAAAATTTTTGTGTATTATTATTAATATAATTATTATTTTTCTTCTAGCAAAACAAAGTTTGTGTCTTGATACATTAGATGCTCAGCGTCTAGAGAAAATCCGAGAATTAGAAACAGTAGAAATTAAAGAAGTTGTTGAAAAAGAAGCTGTCTATCAAAAGCCAGTTTTCCTTACTCCTCTTAATAATTTAGATCATTTGAAAGAAGGTGAACATGCTCATCTTGAATGCCGAGTAGAGCCAATTAACGATGCCAATTTGAAAATAGAATGGTATGCAAAAAGTGTAAGAATTAAATTTAAAACTGTTCACAATAATATAAATTTGTTAATTTCTAGGTTTGTTAACGGAAAACCAATTAAAACAGGACATCGTTTCCGAACTACACATGATTTTGGTTACGTTGCTTTAGATATTTTGTACAGTTATGCTGAAGATTCCGGAACGTACATGTGCAAAGCTACCAATCTCGCTGGAGAAGCAGTTAATACTTGTACCATCAAAGTTGGCTGTAAGATTTTATTATTTGAAAAGCATTCAAAATAACTTTAATTGTGTAATTTTATTAATATTTAAATACGTTATTACAGCTCATAGAAGTCTTATATTCGATACTCAACATCCAGATGGCCTGGAGAAAATTAGAGAATTAGAAGCTCAAGGACGTCCAGCAAGACTAGAAGTTGAAGAACCGCCTGTATTTCCTCCACGATTTGTTACCGAGCTTAGAGTATGTATATCAATTATTCAGCAAATAACTTTTTTGCAAATATTAAATTAATTGATTTTTTTAGGGGACTACAGAAATATACGAAGGACAAACTGCACATTTTGAATGCCAAATCGAACCACTACATGACGCTAATTTACGAATTGAATTTTTCCACGATGGAAAACCTTTGCCATCTGCATCGAGATTCCATGTCACTTTTGATTTCGGCTATGTTGCTCTTGATATATCGCACGCAGTGCCAGAAGATGCTGGCCAATATTCTGTTCGTGCTACTAATACTCTTGGACAATGTGTTTCTTCAATAGAATTGAAAGTAATACCAAAGGAAAGTATTATTATGGACTCTCAACGTCCTGAAGGTTTAGATAAAATACGAGAACTTGAATCACACCAACCGTGGAAGAGACCAGATGTTCCTGAACCGCAAACTAAACAAAGGCCAGTTTTTACTCAACCCTTACAGAATATTGATAATATTCCTGAAGGTCAAATAGCTCACTTTGAATGTAGATTAATACCAGTAGGTGATGCAACCTTGAAAGTTGAATGGTTCCGAAATGAAAAGCCAATTGAAACAAGTACGTTAATAAAACTGAAAAAGTAGTAAAAACATTAAATATTTTGAAAATTTGCAAATATTTGCTACTAACAAAAATACTTTTGTTTAAGGTTCAAGAATAACGAAAGTTCACGATTTTGGTTACGTATCACTCGATATCGCTCATATACGTGAAGATGATGAAGGCGTATACATGTGCCGAGCTACAAATGCTCTTGGAGAAGCTGTAACAACTGCTTCTATGAAAATTTTATGTAAGAATACAGTTTTAATAACTTTATATATTGAATGATATTATTGAAGCATGATTAATTTTAAATATTGAATATATATTTATAATACATTGTTGATTTTATAGCTAAAGCAAGTATCCAATTAGACACCCAACATCCTCAAGCTCAACAAAAGATAGCTCGATTAGAAGCCGGTAAAACACCGAGTCGCCCAGAAGAACCTGAGAAAATATTTGATAAGCCAATATTTACACAATTATTAACTGGTCCCACTGAATTGTGGGAAGGACAAGTTGCTCATTATGAGTGTCGAGTTGTTCCAGTAGGTGATACTAGCTTAAAGTTTGAGTGGTATGTAAATGGTGTTGAATTAAAAATGGGTATGTTCTTTTCTTTATTCTATACTTTTTTTTAATTAATGTTCACTTCATACACAATGGATTAACGATTATTATATTGCTTTATAATATTTTAGGATCTCGTTATCACGTTAGTCATGATTTTGGATTCGTCACACTTGATATTATGAAAGTTATTCCTGAAGATTCTGGAGTGTACACGTGTAAAGCTATTAATAATGCTGGCGAAGCTGTATCATCAATATCGCTTAAAGTAAAAGCAAGATCAGCTATATCTGGGGAGGTTATTCAACCAGAAGCATGGCAAAAAATACAGTTAAAAGAAGCAGAAATGAATAAAGTACCTGAAATGTTTATTGATACAACTCCCCAACAAGCACCAGTCTTTACTACTCATCTTAAAAGTTATGATAATTTGGTAGAAGGTCAACATGTGTATTTGGAAGCTCAAGTAGAACCTCGCGCTGATCCTAATCTTCGCGTAGAATGGTTCAAAAACGGTGTTGCTCTTCAAATAGGAACACGTCTAAAAAGTACTTTTGATTTTGGTTTAGTTTCATTATCTATAAATGGTTTACGCCCTGACGATTCTGCTATTTATACATGTAAAGCTACGAATTTACTTGGTGAAGCTGTGTCTACAAGTAGCTTAAAAATAGTAGACAGACATTGGCTTCTTGGAGATACGCTACATCCTGATGCTCTTCCAAAAATCAGTGCTCTCGAACAACCACCAGTGGATACAAAAGAACAACCAGAGCCTACTTACGAAGAACCTGTATTCATTAGTCATCTTAATAACGTTGAATGTACTGAAGGTGATAATGTTCACTTTGAATGCAGTGTTGAACCATCAAAAGATCCAACAATGAAAATTGAATGGTTCTTAAATGGTAAACAACTCCCTTATGGTGCCCGATACAAATCTACTTATGACTTTGGCTACGTAGCTTTAGATTTAACTCATGCTTACGAGGAAGACTCCGGAATCATAACGGTCAAAGCAACAAATTCTAAAGGTTCCGCTCAAACTTCTGGAACACTAAAATGCACAAGTAAACAAAACATTTACTTACAAACACAGCACCCTCAGGGAGAAGCTGGCTTAGAAAAAGTAAAAGAAGTTGAAGATGCCTACGCATCAAAAGGAAAAAGACCGGAAGATGGACCAGAAAAAGAATATCCTAAGCCAGTCTGGACAGTTCCTTTCCAACCTGAATTTAAACTTGGGGAAGCTGAACCATTACATTTAGAAGGACAAGTTGAACCAAAGAATGATCCTAATTTAAAAATTGAATGGTACTTCAATGGAAAAGTCTTACCTCACGGTTCTAGATTTAAAACCACGTGTGACTTTGGATTTGTCACTTTAGATCTTACAGATGCTTATGATAGAGACTCTGGCATTTACACTTGTAAAGCATACAATAAATCTGGTGAAGCATTTACCTCTTCAACAATTTATTGCTCAACAAAAGACAACATTATTGAGCGTTCACAACATCCAAAAGGAAAAGAGGGTCTTGAAGCAATACAGGATTTAGAAGAATCTTTACGAAAACAACCAGGGGCTCCGGCTGACATTGAAGGAGGCCAAATACCAGTTTTTACATCACAATCAGAAAACCTTGCTAATTTATCCGAAGGAGAACTTGCTCATTTCGAAGCTACACTCATTCCAACTGGAGACCAAACAATGGTCGTCGAGTGGTTCTTTAACGGAAAGCCGATTGACGCAAGTCATCGTATTCGAACAGTTTATGCATTTGGGACAGTGGTCCTTGAAGTTCATGGTACGAAAATAGAAGACACTGGCTCATATACTTGTAGGGCAACAAATAAATGGGGTAAAGCTGAAATCACTCTTACCCTAGAATGTATTGACAAATCAATGGGACAAAAACCAAGATTTACTACACAAATCCAATCATTAGACAATTTGAAAGATTATCAATCAGCACACTTTGAATGTACTTTGATCCCAGTTGGAGATCCAAATATGAAGGTTGAGTGGTTCCACAATGGTCAACCATTACGACACTCGTCGCGATATAAAATGGTTTCAGATTTTGGATTTGTTGTGATGGATATTGCTGGTGTTATGTCACATGATACTGGTGAATATGTGTGCAAAGCTAGTAATAAATATGGTGAAGATTACACCAAAGCGACATTAAAATGCTACGGTAAAAGTGGTGTTTACCTTGATACTTTACAACCAGATTCTTTAGCAAGAATAAGAGAATTGGAAGCCTATACTGGTGATCAACAAGCAGCGGCAGCGCCTCCTGTAACAGAACCACCCAAATTTATAACACAGATTACCGATATTACTAAATTAGTTGAAGGGCAATCGGCTCATTTCGAAGCTAGATTAACACCGGTCACAGATCCTGATTTAAAAGTTGAGTGGTATTGTAATGGTAAAAAATTACCTCACGGACATCGATACCGTACGTTCCACGATTTTGGTATAGTTGTACTTGACATTCTTTATTGTTATGAAGAAAATTCTGGTGAATATGAATGCAGAGCAGTTAATAAATATGGCCAAGATTCTACAAAAGCAACATTACGTTGTACATCTAAAGCAAATTTAATCCTTGAATCTCAATTACCGAGAGGCATGGAAGGAGGATTGGAAAAAATTCAAACTTTAGAAGATTCTTTGATCAGAACGCGTGATGAGAAAGAAACAGAAACTAAAGGAAAAGCTCCAGTATTTACTGTTCCTTTAAGTAATTTAGATGGCCTTCGTGAAGGAGAAAGCGCACATTTCGAAGCTCGAGTTACGCCAACAGACGATCCAAAATTAAAGGTACAATTCAATTGTAATTTTTTGGTTTTGTTATTTTATACTTTTTATCGTCTGAAATTAAAATTTTAATAATTTATTTTTTACAATATTATAGGTCGAATGGTTCTGGAACGGAAAACCACTAAAAACTGGTACTAGATTCCGTACTTTCTGTGATTTTGGCTTTGTTATTCTTGAAATATCTCCTATTTACCCTGAAGATTCCGGAGAATACAGTTGTCGAGCAACAAACGATTACGGTGAAGCCGTTACAACATGCTCAATGAAATGTACTGGTAAACGTAGCATTATTTTAGAATCCCAATTACCTAAAGGAATGGAAGGTACAATTGATAAAATTGCTGAGCTTGAAGGTCTGGGTGCAGAACCTGGCCAACCTATTCCAGATGATGATACAGGAAAACCGCCTGAATTTATTACTACTCCATCGGATTTAACTTTATCTGAAAACTCACTTGCTCATTTTGAATGTAGATTACAACCTGTTAATGACTCTAGCATGAGAGTAGAATGGTTCCACAACGGCAAGCCTCTGTTGGCCGGATCTCGAGTGAAAACTATCTACGATTTTGGTTTCGTTATTCTCGAGGTTGCAAACTGCTATCAAAGAGATTCTGGTTTGTACACTTGTAAAGCCATTAACAGACACGGTGAAGCAACTGTATCTTGCAAGCTTCAAGTTCGTGGAAGGCAAGGAATTATTCTTGAACCTCAACTTCCGAGTAATTTCAAAACGGGTACAGAAAGCATTCAAAAACTTGAAGAATCACTTTACAAAAAAGAAGAAATATTATCAGAAGAAGAAAAACCAAATCCACCTAGGTTTACGGTTGAGTTGAAAGATATTGAAGTTAATGAAGGTGAATCAAGCCATTTTGATTGCCGTGTAGAACCTGTAGGAGACTCGACATTAAGAATAGATTGGTTCCATAATGGGCGGCCGTTCGCTACTGGATCTAGGGTACATCAAATAAATGATTTTGGATTTATTTCACTGGATCTCTCTTACACTTACGCAAGAGATAGCGGCGAATATATTTGTAGAGCAACAAATAAATGGGGATCCGCAACCACTAAAGCAACTATTACATGCAAATGTAAGAAAGTCATAATTAAAATATTTATAAATATATATTTACTCATCTGTTCTTTTTTATGTATATATATTTGTTCTCTTTTTTAGCTAAAAAATCAATTGATTTCGATTCGCAACTTCCATCTGGCATGAGTGGCGAGAAACTTAAAGAACTTGAAAGAGGACCGATATCAGAAGCACCGGTAGCTGAACCTCCTCCACGTCAACCACCTAAATTCATAACACAAATAAAATCCGTTACTGTAGAAGAAAATGAAACTGTAAGATTTGAATGTCAAGTTGAACCAAAAGATGATTCAAATTTACGCATAGAATGGTACAGAAATGGAAAACTTATACCTGCGGGTCATAGATATCGTACTATGTATGATATGGGATTCGTATCAATGGATATTTTATATGTGTATCCGGAAGATTCTGGAGAATACGTTTGCAAGGCTATTAACGACTTTGGAGAAGACACAACACGTGCATCTGTTTCTTGCAAAAGTAAAGTTTTTATATATCTTTTTTTAAGTTGATTTTTCTATTTTTTAACAATTTAAATGAACGTACATCATTTTCCTACAGAATTACCCAGCATCATTTTACAAAATCAAGTACCAAAAGGTATGAAAAAGTCAGAAGCTTTGATGCAAATGGAAGCCACAATCAAGAAGTACACTTCAGAAGTCCATTTAACTGAAGACGATTTGTATGACGCTGATAAAAAACAACCTCCCAGATTTGTCACACAAATCACTGACCAAGTAGATCTTGTTGAAATGAATAGTACTAAATTCGAGTGCCAATTAGCTCCAGTTGGTGATCCAAATATGAAAGTAGAATGGTTTTTGAACGGAAAACCACTTCCTCATAAGAATAGATTCACTCCAATTTACGATTTTGGTTATGTTGCAATGAATTTTGGTTGGGTATACCCAGAGGACAGCGGCGAATATTTATGTAGAGCTACTAATTTGTACGGTATGGATGAGACTAAGGCCTTCATCAAAACAACAGGAAAACCAGGCATTATTTACGAATCTCAGTTGCCAAAAGGCATGAAGAGTATTGAAAAGATTCGGGAAATGGAAGCTGCTTGGCAAGTGTAAGTTTAATTTGTTCTTAAGATGACGTCGAAGTCACCTGTTTTATCAACAAATCGCAAAATTGGTTTCATATTTTACGGCTCGAAAAATGCACCAATCGAGCTGTAATTTCACAGGCTTACTCAAAATAAGCTGTAGAATTTGACTCTACAGCTATTTAAAAAAAAAATATTTTGAAAAAAAAATTTCAAAGCAAACAATTTTTCAAATTTTTTTTTTTTTTAAATAGCTGCAGAGTCAAATTCTACATCTTATTTTGAGTAAGCCTGTGAAATTACAGCTCGATTGGTGCATTTTTCGAGCCGTAATATATGAAACCAATTTTGCAATTTGTTGATAAAACAGGTGACTCCGACGTCCTCTTAATTTTTTTTTATTTTTTATGTATTTAACGATATAAAATATTTATAGTACTGCCGAAGAAGAAACGGAAGTAGAAAAAGTACGCGCACCTCCTACATTTGTCAGTAAACCAGAGCCTGTTACGGTTGAAGAAGGAGACTATTCCAGATTTTGCTGTAGAGTTACTGGTCATCCGAGACCTCGAGTCATGTGGTTAATAAATGGCCACACAGTAGTCAGTGTAAGTATACTCGCACTTGTTTATTGTATGATTATCTAAATTTTGAATTACAAGTCTTATGTAATTGTATTACATTTTAAATTATTAGGGATCTCGTTATAAATTGACATACGACGGCATGTATCACTTAGACATACCAAAAACAAGGCAGTACGACAACGGCAAAGTTGAAATAATAGCAAGAAGTTCAGTAGGCGAAGCAAGAACCGAAACTACTTTGACAGTGAAACCTCGTAGTGGTGATTACCGAAGTGTTTTAAAATCATCACCTAGACGTAAGTATAAATATTTATGAAAGAAAATTAAAATTGGAAATATAATATTACTCCGTATACAAATTTATAATAAATATTATTTAATAACTTATGTTTAAAAGAATAATTCAATATCACAAAAACTATTTTTTTTACTTACTAAAAATTACTGAGTAATATTTTTTCCAACAAATAAATACATAGCATAAAGAAAACACTAAGTACAAACACGATTATAAAATAAAAATTAAGAAAAATTACACTAACAATCCATAGTATAACATATTTACATCATTCATGCACACTAAAACTAAGTAGTAAAAGCTAAAAAGTCACTCAACATCACAAAACATTCCTTATTCCATTTCCTTTCCTATGCTGTAAAAAAAATTTTGGCAGCGATGATAACGCAATCTACAGAAAGAACTTCCATTATCATTGAGTCTTTGACTGAAGACGAACGCACATTTGACTGTTTAAAATGTTTTTTGGTTAATGGATCAACTATAAAGGTAAATTACAGGTATGATTTTTTACGTCAAAAGATGTTCTTGTTGTGCAAAGTATTTGAATAAAAAAGATTGTTCCTCACCACATTTATAAACATTTTTAATCAACATACAATCTTTATTTTTTATTTCAAATACCGCTTGAAATATTTTTAAAATTTGTGTTAATATTGAAGACTATTTCCGACTTTTGTGATGTACAGTTGTGAAAGATGAGGTATAGTTAATATTAAGTAATACATAAATATTACGACAAAGACTCACACATTTAAACATGATGAACTTAAGAAAATACTTCACGAAAAATATAAATTAATATTGTTCACTTCATTGACGAATACACCACTGGCTAACTTATGATATTTGTACTAATACTCACCTATTTTTCCTTATTTAAAAGTAATCTCAAAATGCATCTAATTAAGTAATAAATTAATTTTACAAAACTTTCATTTTGTATGCCTTCTGAATGTACTTAAGTGTTTACCCACATAAAATATTTTTGATAAATGGTATTTCGTACACCTATGAAATATGTTTTTATAATTTTATCCCATCTTTTTAAAAGATATTGTTTTGTGACAATCTTCGCATGTTTGATAATCCTAATTATCAAAAGTTCTAAATGTTAAATAATATTGTTGAGTATACGTATTTCTATATTTAATTTTTTTGTTTAGCATGGTACGACTCTGACTTCACTCAGCAACAAACAGAGAAAGAAGAAACTGAGTTAGAACGCGTTTTTGATGAAAGAACGCAAAATACAGGTCAGAGCACGTTAATAATTACCGAGCATCTAGGGCAAAAGGTTCATAAGGAGCCGCCAACAGAATGGCAAAAATCAGTAAAATCAAAGAAAAATGAAGATTACTACCATAAATTGATGAATCTTGAAGAAGAACAGTTACTTAAAGAATCAAGACTCAGAGAAGCATCACGTCAATTTGCAATTCCAGGAGATAAAGTTGTTAACAACTCCATTGCAAAAGGAATGGCTCAAAAATATCAAGAAACTTTGTATGTTACACTTGTTTAAAGTTGTTTAATTTATTTTTTTTAAATATAATCAAATTTGTATATATTGTTAATATTTTTTTCGTAGAGAATCACAAACACAAGAAGTGGTTGGACAACCTTCTACTAAAACCACAAAGAAATTTACTACCGAAATTGATGTAGACTCTCAACAACAAGTAGGTAAATATCCCCCTGAACCATCAGAGTCGACCGTTCATGGTCGTGAAGTTCATGTTGCCAAGCAAAAACAAACGCAAAAAGAAATGAGAGATAATGTGGAAATCACAAGAAAAATAACAGCAACTGAAACAACAGAGGTCGAGCATAAAGGAAAAACACAAGAACGGGTTGTACAAGGCCAAGTCAAACCTTCAGTACCACCAGTATTTACTAAAAAAATTCAGCCCTGCCGAGCATTCGAACAGGAACAGGCTAAATTTGAGGTTGAATTTGACGGAGATCCTCTTCCAACCATCAAATGGTATCGTGAAGATTTTCCTATTACAAACTCTGCAGATCTACAAATTTACACCTTTAGCACAAAATCAGTTTTAATTGTACGACAAGTATTTATGGAAGATTCAGGAGTATTTTCGGTAATAGCTGAAAACAGAGGTGGAAAAGCAAAATGTAGTGCCAATCTTGTTGTGGAAGAAAGACGAAGGCAACCAGGTACAGGAGGCGTTGTACCTCCTAGTTTTATGACTACTGTTCAAAACGCCAACGTTACAAGTGGCCAGTTAGCAAGATTCGATGCCAAAATTTCAGGCACAAAGCCAATTGACGTATATTGGCTAAAGGTAGAGTATCACAGTTTTCAATATTTGATCTTTAAAAATAAACTAAAAATCTGTTTGTAAATATCATATTACATATTACATCACAATCTTTATATGAATTAAAAAATTAAAATTTTGTTTTTTTATACGAGTTTTTATACCAGATAAAATTTTTTAAAATGTCACATTTTTATTTACATATAATAAAATAAGTGAACGCAGCTTTTTCAAATCTTTTCAAACACTTTCATAATTGTTTACTTAACATACACATATTATTTTACTTCAAATAAATATATTTTTTTACAGAACGGGAAAAAAATTAGCCCTGATATTCGTTACAAGACTTTAGAAGAAGACAATACTTACACCCTTTTGATTTTGGAAAGTATCGTGGAAGATACTGGAAAATACGAATGCGTAGCTATCAATAGCGCAGGAGAAGCTCGTTGTGAAGCTGAGTTAGTAGTTCGTCAACCACAGTCGCTAACAAAAGCTGCAAAAACATCGCCAACTGATATTGAGAAAGCGCCAACCGTATTGCAACCTCTTAAAGATCAAACAATTAAGGAAGGAACATCAGTTGCATTTTCTTGTAGAATTGCTGGCAAACCTATTCCAACTATTCAATGGAAAAAAGGAGAAAAGGTAAGGAAAAAACTTGACTAATTACCTTATTTTATTTGTTTTTATTTTCAATAGTTCGATATAGGCATTAAATATTTTTCTGATATCTTAAGTTAAATGTACTAGAGTGTCTTAGAGTGTAAATGTACCTTACTGAATATACAAAAAACTGCCTTATTAATAAAAGTGTATATTTCTATTATCTTATACTTAGTGATTTAAAAATAATTCTCTACATATTATCAAATTTATTCATTTATTTACAGATCATAAAGCCATCAAAATATTTCCAAATGCTAAAAGAAGCCGATTTGTGCACTTTAAGGATTTCAGAAGCTTTTCCGGAAGATGAAGGTGTTTACAAATGTATTGCTAAAAACTCCGCAGGGGAAGTAACAACATCGGCCAATCTCAAAGTACTTGGTAAGTAAAAAGTAACAGGTTTGCAAAAAAAATATTTGTACTTTTAAAAATAGTTAAGAATCTTATATTTACTTAAATTTTAGCTCCAGATGCTACTGATGTACTGCCAAAATTAACACCACTCAAAGATCAAATTGTATTAGAAGGACAACCGGCTCAATTTAAAACTCAAGTGACGCCAGCAAAACCTAAACCAACAATTCAATGGTACCGAGAAGGAGCTCTTATTCCTGAGTCGCCTGATTTTCAGGTAAAAAATCATTAATATATTATATTTCATTGAATCAAAATGTAAATTTCATATTTTAAAAAAATACTTCAACATTAATTACAAAAAGTTGTAACAGCTTAATTAATTGCAGTTAATTTAAATTTATTTATTACATAATATTATCTGTCATACATACTAAAATAAAGTTTTTTTTATAAAATCAAATTGTTACAGATGATTCACGAAGGTAGCAATGCTGTTCTTCTTATTGCAACAACCTATGAAGAAGATACTGGAACCTTTACTTGCCGAGCAACTACATCAGCTGGAACTGTAGAATCATCGGCAAAGCTCATCGTTAAAAGTAAGGACTAACTTACATCTTAAAATGCTAAGATATGATTTTAAATTAAATATTTATCCCTTTTATATAACAAAAGTTTTTAAATTTTCACTTAAACAAAAGGGATAGCTTACATTATATCTTACAAATTTAATGTTGCACTGCCAGTTACTTTTTGTTGCTTTTTAACAGTTTTATTGTGTCTTAAATATTCAACAGCTGTAAGTCAAGTAGTTTTCTACTAACCAAAAATTTTTTAAAAATGAAAATGATTTATATAAAACGAAGGTGGTGCTAAAAATTCGCAAAATTAAAAAAAAATAGAATATTTAATAAGGTAATTTATTTAGATTGTCTCTATACATCAAAAGCATATAATTTATTTTTAAATTATTAATAAAATAAGTCCTTACATAGTTTTCAACTAACGAAAAAGATCTATATACACATATACATAGTTTTAAGAAATATTGTTATTTTTATCAAATACTTATACAAAAATGTTTTCTTTACTATATATAAATATGTAAACGTCGAACGAATTTATAAAATTTAGCAAAATATTAATACATCCGATATATAATACCTTACTAATAACGTATTTATTGTATTATGAAAAGTTAATAAACAATGTACAAAATACAATGATTTTTATTGTTGATAAACAATTGCTTTTACAATAAATATTAAAATCGTTATTGTTGACAGGTTTTAATATAATAAATCAAGAATTACGTTTATTTTCTAAAAAGAAACTTGCACTAAGAATATAACATTAAAAGGTTTATTTTTTGCAAGTGAAAAACAAGATACTTCAAAATATAACTAAGTTCACGTTACATAAGTAACAATCGACTTTTATAAATTATTGTAAAGTACAAGTTTAGATTGCTTACGTTACACTATTAAATTTTTAAAGTCTAAAAAATTCGAATGACTAATTTTTTTGGTAGGTATCAAGGCTATAAGTCATTATGTTTACTAATAGTCATTTTTCTCTCTGTTAGTCATTGAAACAAATATAATCTTCGTATAATGGTAGAATGATTGTTAAGTATGTAAAATTAAAATCGCCATCTATTGTTAGTTGACACTTTGCCAACGTAAATTACTGCCAAGTCTACGATAACGTTAATTTAACGTAGTATGACTTTTTCAATTAAAAAGTGCATAAATGTAAGTTAATAACATACTTTTTCAAAATCAAATAGTAAAACAATATTATTGAAAAAGTACTTTACTAAAATACTACAGCCGCATTCTTAGGTTTTGTTTTACACTTTTTTTCTCAACGATGCGCATCTTTTAAAATGTGACAGCACTTGACTGTGGTGCTGCGAGTTATTTCCCAGTTCCCGGTGACTGCTGCTGCGTTTGCTGCTACAGTGCCGTGTGCAGTGCTAGGCTTCTTAAGCTATTTCTGCTCACGTGCTGTGTATTACATTACCTGGCTATATTTGGTGTGCTCTGCAGAGATCTTTACAAATCTCTCAGAATGAACAACTTTTCTTACAAATTTTTTAAAAATATTCTGAGATAATTGAATTAAAACTCAACTTTTTTATAATTTTATTTAAATTTTAAATATTTTGCATACAAAACAAATTAGTCACATGTTTGTTTATATACGTATAAAGATATAAAGATATACGATGATTTATGTTCACTTCCATACATACATAAACGTAAATGTATAATTGCATAAATCTTTAAAATACAAATATTGCAAAAATAAATAATTGAAAATGTTGTTTTAAAAACATACTTATAAAAATTTAAAACATTTGTTTTTAGTACAACTTTGTAATATTGAAATTGATAAAAAAAAATTGTTTTTGTATTGCATAAAAATAATTTAGAATTTTATTTTTTAATGAACGCCTGAAAGATATTTAAACAATGTCCAATCATGATTAAAGAGTTATTCGTTTTTACTTTGAGCACAAAACTTGTTGATTCGCTATGAATCAGAGACTATATGTAAGACACTATCAATTAAGATTCTTTTCGTCTTCCCGATAAATTGCCTCATATATTTGGATTTGGTGTAAGCAGCGACAGAAAAACAAGAGAGAAGAAAGTTAGAAGTGTAGCGGGTTCTGCAAATACTATTTTGGCCATCACAGCTAGATGATGATTCAGGCTTCCTGAAATATCATCAGAAGAGTCAGCGTACTATGGAAATACCACATATTTTTTATCTCGAGGAAGCCACTCTTTGACTTAATTCTTGAAATTCTGCTTACTTCATTTAGAAATAAAATATTGATTGATTCTAATTTGTTTGTTGTAGTTTAATGTTAGTCAATTTCTACGGAAAACACACTGGAACAAAATTAAAATCTCGTCTACTTTTTATTGTATTTTATTGATAATACAATTTTTGCAATTAACACGTTTTATAAGTTTACGTACGCTTTTCAGGAGACTCATGTATCACAATATTCAAATATCCATTTATTGATAAAAATACAATCGTCAAAGATTAAATTAATATTTTATACTAGATGTAAGCCAGACAAAACTTCTATAAATAAAGCAATGTTTTACTGTACATCATACATTTTATTTATACAATTCGATTAATACTTTACTATTTAACAGATACTTCAAAATATTTTAATTTTAAATCTAATTTATTAACGAGGAAAATTACTAATTTTGTAATAGTTGTACCGATTAAAAAATTATTTTTATTTTGAATAACTTTTTTTTAATACAAAGAATAATATACGTGGTTTTTTTCAAAAAATTATGCACCACCTTCGCTTTATTTATCATCTGCATGCCTTAATTTACAATTAGTAAAATATTGGCCACAATAAATATAACTTTATACACTTAACGCGTGCATGTTATACATAATTTAATTGAAAACATAAAAATCTTACTAGCATTTACATACAACGTAAGAAATGTATGTACATGGCACTTTTCTTTTATAGATAAAATTTTGACTTAATATTACTAATTAGAGCACATTTATAAGAATAGTTTTACTCGGTACTGCGTTAATCTAAATGAAATTAAAAATGAGTAATTTTTGATAAAACTTATTATTGGTATTATAATTAGAATATTAAAACTAATTATTTTACATTTATATATGTTCACTACACTTATAGTTAAATAAAGTGTTGTGAATCTTATCAATGTTCATTTAGAAGCAAAAATTTTAACAGATTACAAATTTCACGAAAAGAAAACTTCACTTTGTTAGGCACAACAGGTTATTTATATTTTCACTTTTTCAATTACATTTAATAAACAAAAGTTTCGTAAAATTTTCTAAAAGTAAACCGTTCTAATTCTACACTGATAAAAGTTTGTACAAACAAAAGACTTCTGTGTAAGTTATAAGTTTTTATTAATCGCAACGCACCAACTCGACTTCCGATAAGTGACTGTGACCAAGCTGAAGCCGAACGTAGGTTGAGGTGTATGCTGCAGTGACGTCGAGCGAACGCAGTATCCCCACCAAGAAGCGCGTCTTTATTTTTCGTAATACATATTCTTGGGAAACAGCCTCTTTTCACTTCCCTGTAGTTTAATTTTATTTTCAAACGTGACTAATTATAAATAAAATGGAATATTTATGATGATATAAAATATTTATTTTTTAAAAATACACACATTACGAATTTGACGTTTTATAAAATTCAATATCATAAATTGTTTGAGTTCAACTTCTGATATCTTAATGTGAATTATGAATTCCTTTAAGTTCTCAGAATGACACAATTTCGGAGCTTTATGTACAACTAAAAGTGTAACTTGAAGAAAACCAAAACTTTATATTTATAATATTACAAGTCTAACATTTTGAATAATTTAAAAAAATTTAACGCTCTTTTAATACTTTTACTTAAGCTATAAAAAAGTAAATTAAAATTTTTAAAATTACAATATTAAAATTATATGATTAAAAAAACTTTAATTGAAGTATTAATACAAAAATAAAATTGTATTTTAATACAGTAATTTTATTATTTTGTGCTTTTAAACAAAACCTGTTAGATTTGTGTCGTAAAGATTTTTAATGTTTTATAAATTTAAATCTTAATTATTTTATGAATAAATTGTTGATTCCTAGCCAAAATTTCAAATCGAGAAAATTATTTAGTGCTTTTAAATTAAACATTAGACAGTATCAAATGATTTCAAGAAAATTAAAAGATTGTTTGCCTGCTTTATTGCTAGCCAAAACAACAAATTCATTGCCAACTATATTAAACTTATTAGTATTTTTGAAAGTTATAAATAAATAATTGCAATTACATAAAAGTATTAGAGGATAAGAGAATCGTAAAAAATTAATCAATAAGCGTATTTTTTACAATTGATTTTTTTAAGTTATATAAAGTATTGCCTGCTGTAATCATGTGCTAAAATTTAATTTAACTAGTAACAAACAGTAATTGTATTTCACATAAAGTTTTTTATAACCAAATTGATTAACAGTATCTTAAATTGAAATTGCACTTGAATTTGATTTATTAAATGTGTTACTTGATGATTTTCAAAAAATATTTTTGCTGCATGACTGTTTATAATTAATAAGATCAATAAATTAATTCTCATATAAATAGAATGGTATAATACATTTTCAGAGAGGAAAGCTGTATACTACAAAAGTAAAGTTCCCGAAAGTGACATTACCGAAACTCCAGAAATTAAAATACAGGATAAAGTACAATTTGGATCATTAGTTGATAAAACAACGTTGAAAGAACTATCTAAAGATATTATTGAATTAGATGAAGAGGGAATACCCATTGGTACACCGTTACCTCCAGGTGATGAACTTTTACCTTGGAGAAAAGGTCGAGCGCGGCATCGACCTAGACCCCTACTTTCAACACCTTGGAGAAAAACTAAATCAAGATCACGGGATACATCTGCTGAAAAATTACAACTTGCAGTAATAGGTGATACCATTAAACCATGGACAGAAGAAGAAGTTGTTTTAAAAAAGGCTCCACAAATCATAAAAGAATTTCCAAAAGAAAAATTGGAAGAAGTTGAATTAAGACCGACTAAAACTGAAAAAAGAGAAATTCTTAAAGAGAGTGTCGAATATGTAGAATTAAAACCCACACAAAAACAAGTTACAAGAGAAGATCTGATTTTAGAAAAACTTTTAGCTGGTGAAAGCTTTGATGAAACATTACTTGAAGTCGAAGTAGATGAAGAAAAATCGTGGAAAGATGAAAAAATTATTCTCAAGCCATCAAAACCCGAAAAAAGAACAGTTCCAAAAGAAACATTAGAGGAAGTATCATTAAAACCAGTCAAGCCAGATCAAAAAGATTTCCAAAAGCCTAAGCTTGAAAAAGTAAACCTTCGACCCATAAAACAAGACGATCAGCAAGAAATAAATGCATTACCCGCTACAAAACTAGCATTTTACAAAGAAACAGAGGACACTCAGATACTCGATCTTACCGAAATAGTAAGTGAAAGTCAAAAACACTTCCAACAAGATAGAACGGCAGAAAAAATAAAACCCTGGATTCAAGAAGATATTACTTTAAAGAAAATTACAACGGGAAATAAAGAAAATTTAACACAGAAGAGACAGCAAACTGATACAAAAATATCGTTACTTGAAAAAGACATAGACGAAGATACTGCTAAAAAAACTTTTGCATTTACAGAAGATACAACGTTATTAGATATAAATACAGAAACTGAAATATTGAAAAGAAATGCAAAAGAAAAAAAGCGACCAGAAATTGATAAAATTGCAAAGCCTTGGACTGAAGAAGCAATTACGCTAAAACCTCTAAAACAACATGGAATTGTTGTAAACAAAAAAGCACAGATAGATATGGTTGACAAAAAAACGGATGAAAGATCAGATCTGCCTTGGATAAAAGGTAAAGGAAAATCCAAAGATCAACAACCTAAAAAAGTTGATACAGTTCAAGCAATAACACCAACAGAAACACCTCAGCCTATATCGGTAGATAACGTAATTGCAGTAGAAGAAACACAAGAGTCTGCTATTTCTTGGCGTCGAGGAAAGAAAAAACCTAAAACCGACATTACTTCTAGAGGTACGGAAATAAAAAAGCAAGCTACTGCGGAATTAACGATTGAACAATCGGAAACTAAATTAGTTCCGAAACAATTAGCGTCGGTGGAAGATGAAAAGCCGACTGCTGAAGAATCCAAACTTCCATGGACTAGAGGCAAAAAGAAACCTAAAGATCAACAAGCTAAGGAAGTTGATACAGTGCAGTTGGTAACGCCAACAGAAGTACCTCAGCCT
>JAPYYQ010001167.1:0-43713 GCA_030522585.1 Anagyrus pseudococci | reverse complement strand
CGTAAATAATAGCCCCGCGATTTATTATCTGATTAGCTCGTGCATTAGGTTGTAGGCTAACATATGATCCGCGTCAACGTAAAACTGGACGTAACAGTATACACGTTCCGCAGCTAATTGCCCAACAAATTTACCTTACACAAATCACTTTTCTTTCATCGTGTGAATTTTCCGCTCCAGTTGCTTTTTAAATAAATCACCTTTTCCAAGCGCGTAGCCCAATATTTACGCCTTGGCTAATTTCAACGCGCCGTCAGTTTTTTTCACCGCTCCGGCGAGAGACGATAAATAGCAGGCGGAATAATGAGTTTAATGCCGAAAAGGTACAGAGAGCGAACTATAAGGGTCAGCATAGGGGCGAAAAGGTCGCTTATCATTTCCCTCCAGATTTTCCGCCAGAGTTTATGCAAGCCAGCTGGCTGAGCATATTC
This sequence comes from Anagyrus pseudococci, assembly GCA_030522585.1. Lineage (NCBI taxonomy): Eukaryota > Metazoa > Arthropoda > Insecta > Hymenoptera > Encyrtidae > Anagyrus > Anagyrus pseudococci. Next base: position 43,282 of record JAPYYQ010001167.1, on the reverse strand, counting down.
AATTTGCCAAGGCCCTTACGGCCCTCCTTTCCACGCGCTTGACTGACCGATCAATCTTTTAAACGACGTCCATTCTCGCGCTTGATTAACCTCGCGTGCTTTCGTTTCTTTTTTCTTTTTACAAACCCGATAACAGTCAAGCTTTATTCCCGGACGAATTAATTAACGCCGGGGTAAACATTAGCGTGTTACTTTAAATAAATTAACCGGGCGATTGGCAATCAGGAGGTTAGTGCGAGGAAGCGTCTTAATCCTCCAGTTGCGCTTAACGTCGTAAAAGCCGAGAGAGAGAGAAAGCCACAAGAGGGAGAAGCTCGCCCGGGGAGCAAAGTAAAATCCACGGTCGCGCGCAAGATTCTTTTATCATTTTATGTAAGACCACCCTCCGAGACTATAGGCACTATCTTTCTCGAGGATCTTTCTCCATCCCGTCGTGACGAGAAATTGGTCGTCCCAAAGAATTTCTTATACAACCCAAGCGCAGCGGGGTGGCGGCCGCCTCGAGCAGCAGCCTCTCTTAAGGGATTTACCACGGCTTACACCTCTTATGCTTACCAATTTCATTTATTTATTAAATTCACGTGGCTCTGGCGCCGCGCACGTTTGCTGCATAAGACTCGGCGAAATTAGAAGCTAAATCTTTAATTCGCTTTTGGAAAACAATTTCGAGAGATTAATTATTTGCCAGCGTAGGAAAAAGGAGAGACCGAGAGAAAGACACAAAGACGCTGAGAGCGCGTCTGACTAATTTCGAGCGATATCACTTAATTTTTACGCGCGCTGTTACATTTTAAATTGTATATCTTCTTTTTTCATCTTATTCGGGGCAGGAAAGTGCGAAATTCTCGTAAAAATAAATCGCGCATCGTCGTAGAAACTTGTAATACCCATATAAATTTGAAGATATGACGTTGTAACTTTAACAGCGAAATATAAAATTAACCTTACGAGCTGCTGAAATAAAGTATATATACGCCATTTTTTTCGCCAAGGCGCGACATAAATTCTTACTTAACAAGCATTAGAGCACACTGATGGTTATAGGATTATAAACTTTCTAAATAAAGTTATAAATTTACTATCTCTCTGTAGCTTCGGCCACCTTAAGAGCGTTAAACTTATAACACCTTCTTATGGCTTTATTAATTACCAAAGAATATCATAAAAAATAAAAATGCAAAGATCAAAAGATGAATAATTCTTTACTCGCTCGCTTCAACTTCTTCGTTAAAACAGCAAAACCCTCTTAACACCACCAGCCCCGCCTTTCCCCGTCGGTTCTCGCCTTGTCTTCCGAAATCTCCATCGAAATCACAGGATTATTTTAGCGAGGCCAGGGCGGCAACCGAAAATTCCAATTTCAATTGCTGTCAAGCCTGACGCGCTCTCGTATCAATTGTCCCACCGTCCTCGTTGACGCTCTCTCTCTCTAGGACTAATTAAATTCTCCAGGAAATCATGCGTAACATCAATTGAAATTCCCCACCATCAGTCGTCAATAAATATCCCTTTTCACCTCGTCACACGTCCAAGCCAATGAAGCGGAAAATCCGTAAAACAGCCGAGTGCAGCAATCCACCTCTTTTCCTCCCGATCCTTTATCCCCTGACACATCAATTTGTTTATACGAGGAGAAATAAGCCCTCTCACGACCGATGACCAGCGCTGGGCTAATAAAACGCGAGGGATCCGACCCATCCCTTACTCTGCTTCCCGTCTACTGAATAGGTCTTTGAATAAGCCAAAGCTTCCGCGTCGTCTGCTGTGTTTCTTTTGCCACGTCGTCCCGTGACACGCGACCCAAATGCGCCTTATATACCGCGCCCAGACGGTGGAAGAACAAACGAGAGTTTTCGGGCTCTGTAACTACGCCGAGGCCAAGGAGAGATGCTTTTCCACTGGATGCTCCCCTTTAATAGACGCGGTAAATTGTCAGCGGATGTGGACGACGCGACGGTTGGAGTTGTACCGGTACGTGACGCCGTGTCGTTTGATTCGACTGAATTTGGGATCAGAATTTTTCCGTAGTCGTGTCTCGTTAAAGGTAGCCGAAATAAAGGTTTGTTTAATGATGTATTTTTTTCTACATTTCGGTTGTTACGAAGGGATTTTATGGTAGTCTATATTCAGTGCGACTGACCATGCTACGGTCAGGCAATGCAAGTAAACGCAATTAAACAATGATGATAATTAAATAGAGATCCATAAAACTGGACTATCACCTTGGTAATTTCGAGGAAATAATTAAACAGTGCTTTATATGAGAAACTTTAAACAGACCAAAATATACAGCTCATCACATTGCACTTTATTATGCAACTTTATGGTCGGTATACCCAGGAGTTTTGTGTGCCCTCCCTCTCTTTCTCTCTGCGTATGTAGCATGTGCAGGACATTAAGATTCGCTAATTCCATTTAACCGTGTATTCGGAGAGACTCCGGCTCTGGGCTCGGGTCCACTTAAGAGTTTAATAAAACTTTATGCCAGATAGTTGCCATAATGAAATTCTAATTTCAAGTTCTTGATATTGAATTTTCTGGCCGAGAGATTTCAATCTAAGCTCAGGATTTGCAGAGCACGCGAGTGTGTGTGAGAGAGAGAGGCCAGGGGGATGGTAAGGGAGTGCCAGTGTCCCGGCGCATACTGCTTAGCTTAGACTCGAAAGTAATGAGCTCTCGTTTTGTCTATGCCCAAAGTGTCGCAGCGTCGCAGCTTAAGAGCAGCTCCAAGTAATCGCCTCTGTAAAGGGTTAAAAAACTTTGGCTTTTCATAATAATGCCAAGCTAAATACCGAGGGACTATAAAAAGCTTTGGCTTCTTTTGAAGTTGAAAGCGAAAAAAAACGATGTTTAATATTGACTTGGCGAGATCGGCTTTGTAACGTAAGACACTAAGTGCTTACTTAAGATAAATAGGTCTACTTTTGAAAGCGAAACTCGCAGCGGGAGTTTTACGTAAGGAATAATCGCGTAGGCACGGGCCAATTGCACTTACTTTACAGTTACTTTATGCATTGCGACTTGATCAAATAAACTTTAGCTGCCAACGCTGATGCATCCGTTTATTCAACGTCCAATCCTTCATAATCGTTATTTTTACGACCTTTACGTAACAGCGACAAGAATCGGCTGCTTTTAGAAAAATTTAAAAATATTCTTTTCCTCGTCCACGCGGATACGCACGCAGCCTTTCTTGGTAAAGCTCATTAAATCGCACATTTATCACTGGAAAATAAAATCAGCATCGGCAGCATCTGCTGATTTATTCAAGCGGTAACAAGCGATATACACGCACAATAACCCGAGAGCAGGTGTCGGAGTTAGGGAGGGTGGGATTCCCCGGGAAATCGGGGACGAGCGATCGACTCTTGACTCTCTTGGCTGCTATTCGATTGTGTACAGGCGGCAGGCGGTGCACCTGCTATTTTTGGTTAACCTTGCAAGTAGAACAGGCTTTGCTTTCAGAGTTTGCTGATTGACCGGGAGCCGCTATAGGTGTAGCTGTGCACATGTGGAATGTCGTGTGCGCGGCCTACGAAATTGAGTAGTCGCTAGCCTACCTGTTTTCTCTCTCTCTCTCACTGGCGCACACTAGCTTGGCCCAATTTTGCCTTTGTCGTTGAGACTACCTTTATTTTTCTACCAATTGTCTTGCTAGCTCGTGAGGAACAAGGGAACTCCTTCAGATGAGTAGACGGAAGCAAGAGCGCTGGTCGCGAGTTTGATCTCGAAAGCTCGTTGACATGCGCTACCATGATACTACCAGCCGAAACCTCCCCATAATTCAATGCTTTTGTTTGTGCAGAGATAGAGGACTGAAAAATCAAAAGGACATTCTACCAAATCGGACAGAGCAATTACTCTGGAAGCGTCGCTGGAGATTCGCGCTTTAGCGCACTAAGTCAGCGCGAAAAATGGTAGGTGTCCCGAGAGCAAGATGGATCACTGGGCCCTGCAAGAGATGGACGAACCACTGAGCGATAAGACTCGCTAACCACCAAGTCCGGGCTTTTTATTGCGATGCAAATAAGCCCGAGCGTTTTCTAATTGAACTCATAATCCGGACGGATGAGTTGAAATATTATTCGGTGAAAAAGCTGGCGGGGGGCGCAATCTATTTTCCGACCAATTCAACTCTCCCCCGTTCCGAATTAATAATGGCACGAGTTGGGGATAAGTCTCGGCGAATTTGTCGAGAGCGGTTGTCGGAGTAGCGCCTCATTAATTATAATTCCGAACCGGCCGAACTCGAAGCCTGCCCTCCTCTTTCTCTCTCTTTCTCTCGAGTGTGTGCAAGAGAACTTCCTAGTCTCACCTACAAATTCACATTTCTGCGATAGTGATAAACATTTTAATGACAGATTACTCCTTGTCACAACTAATTACGTTTAATTACTACGGATTCTGGGAGAAAATATCGGCAATCTAGAATATATATATCCAGCTATACTTGGATGTACGTTGAAGGATATGACGTACGACGATGAAAAAACGTATAGATTCTACAACGTCGAGGGGATAAGGTCGAGTAGCAGAAGTACGAGAAGTTGTCTGCGCGTGCGCGCCCACGCGCCCTCTATCTCTTTTTTTGTGTGTGTAGGGGAGCGCGCGCACTCTCTCTCTCTCTCTCTCTCTCTCTCTCTCTCTCTCTCTCTCTCTCTCTCTCTCTCTCTCTCTCTCTCTCTCTCTCTCTCTCTTTCTCAGACCCTCTGGCTCGCTCCTCCCTCTTTGGCACCATTAATCGTCGGGGCTCCAACTTAAAACCGACAAAGCTCCTCTCGAATACCCCGTCTCCCTAGCGGCTTTCGACGCTAAGACTCTTATTACTTCTTGTTTTTCCCACTCGGCCGAGCTTACCGCGTACGCCTTCTGGCCTCGATGGAAATTTAATGAATAGCACGCCCGTTGTCGTGTTTACGCGCGTTTTCTCTCTCTCTCTCTCTCTCTCTCTCTCTCTCTCTCTTTCGACATTCCAACTACAATTTTGCGTTTGTTATATAGCCTACGAGGAGTAATTTGGCGCGGGCGATCGAGTGAATTTTTATAAAGAAGGCAGCTTTGCATTATAACGCGAACAAAAGTGTATAACGGTAATAAATTTGAAAAGAGCCTTTCATTCGTTCTGTTTAACTTTCTTTCAAGCTCCGCGGAAAATATCAGCTACAGCGATGAAAGAACGCGGCGCAGACGCGGAAAAACGCGCGCGCGCACACTTTCACGTTAAATAAAATGTGTACGTATGTATGCATGTAAAAAAAAAGAGTTGCCGCGAGTTATTTTATACAAACATTTCTTTTTCTTTCTTCTTTGTCTCGCGGCATTCCATTCAGATTTCCTTTTAATTAAGGCGAACATTAAGGCTCTTTATTCATTTTTTTTCTCCTTCCATACGAATTACGACACTTGCAGAGCTTTGGCGATGAGGAAAAAAAAAGGAAAAAATGGAAAGACCAGGCGGCCTTTGGTCGGCGAAATAAGAGGAGGAATAAAAATTGTACGTATAAATGGTATGAAAGGTTAAATATCCTTGGGGGGTTGGAATTAGCCCTTTTTTATATATGTATGTATATCGCGGTTTATTCACAATGCAATTTAAAAGGTATATATTTTTCTTTAAAAAATTCCTCGCTTGACGGCGGCAGAGCCGTGGCAGCGCGCCGCTACACTATGAAATCTTAAGAAATTTACGAGGCTTGCCCTCTCTCTCGCGTCAAGGTATACCTACGCGCTAAAAGACTTTTATTCAACTTTGTTGACGCAATTTTAAAAGAGCTCAACCGGCTAACGGTCGATCTTTTAATAAAGAAAAGTACTTGAAATTTATTCGAAATAAAATATTTTCACTTTGATCCTTGAATCTTTATTTTACCGAAATTGCAAGCTTCACAACGAGTATTTCCACTATGCCCGATATATATATGTTCATCTACGTTCAAAAGTTATTTCAGTTTGAGTTTCAACAGGGCACCGAGAAGCAATTCATCAGTCCTTTTAGAGTCTGCTACCTGTGCCGACACACGCCCTTTTTAACGTCCAACAGCATTACGTTTTCATGCTCGACTTCAACTCTTTAACGAGAGAATCCCGGAAAATCTCGTTTCCCCAAGAGAGAGAGAGAGAAGGATAGAGAGCGAGAGAGAAAAGCCGAGGCGCGATCTCAAGAGCAGAGCACACACATACGCGCAGAGCTCGAGCGGTTGCGCCAACGTCAGCATGATTATATCGATATTTCTCCGTCTCCCTTTCGTTTTTCCGCCGCGGGTACTCTCACCGGCGACACAAACATCACCGCAAACGGCGATGATCGATACAGCGATCTATAAGCCTCTCGGATGCTTTTGCATTCGCGAAGCTAATGAAAAATCCAGCGAGCAGCGGAGTCAGGTATATCGACCTCAAAGAATCAAGTGTGCGGCTCCGCCAGATCCCTCGATACGCCCGTACACTCCCGGCTTATTCACTGGCGCGAACGTGCTCTCGTCTAGCAGAGAGCCGTAGGTGAAAGCTTTTATTCCCAGGCGTCGATGCCAACCGCGATCTCGCGCTGGACCCGAGTATTTTCAATAGGGTATTGCTACGTGAGTGTGTGGGTGGGTGCGGTCGAGCAGTCTGTATTTTCATGGTTAGTTTGATATTTTTGGGATTGCGCGTGTATTGGGTCTGACGGCTTTGGAAAGCTTGGGCGAGATCGAAATGTGCGATTGGAGCATTTCCGTGAAATTCTCGACATTTTTTTTTGTCCGTCCCGGGGGTCGTTGTAATTTTGAACAAAGCTGATGTAATTCTTTAAATGGACTTACGCTACGGCTGGCAGGCGCATTTATTTGCTCGGCTCACCTGTAACAGAATAATAGAGAATTCTCGTTAAAAATACGATTGAAGTGCTGGAAAATGTCAATAATTTATCTCTATTGACGGACGAATAATTTTTTTTCCTTATTTACGAAAACATCGAGCGCCGTACATTTTTATATCCGGACAAAAGTTTTTGCCAATGTTCCATCTATTTGCGGAATTTGACGTGATGAAGCGGGTATTTCGTAATTCTGTGAAAATTTAAATTGACATTGTATTCATCGGCGATTCAAACTCGAAAATATAAATTCAACGAATCAACTTTAAAATTAACGAAGTGCAAAATTCAGTCGAGTCCAATAACGAAGTCAATATAATGATCTTCAACCCCTTATAGCTGAGTAACGAGCGAATTAAGTTTTCATCTCGCGATAATTAATATATATTTATATCAGACAACAAACAATCAATACGTGCTTATTAGCGTAATTTATCAAAGCCTCATTAGCAGGGCTTGCAGGCTACTCGAAAGCAAAACCAAGGGGCGATCGATAAGCCTCTTCCTCCCTTCTTGATATCATTCCACCAGAGAGGCCTCGACGTTGTAAGCTTACACCCGTGTATGCTGAGAATCGCGTTAAGGGTAGAAAAAGACCACTCCTCATTGACGCGTGACTTTCAATTGACGCCCCCACCTCTTCGCGTGTGCGACAGCGAGAGAGTGGGAGGAAAAGAAACTCGCGGGCGATAATGGCATTTCGCAAATAGCACCGGCTTTTCTCCCAAGCGCTTGATTGAATTTGCAAATGCGCCCAAAGGCTCGTCGGTATGAGAAGGTCGCGCAGGCTAATTATTATTTTCGTGGACTAACAATCGTTTGGCCGGATGTGTACGTTAGAATGGCCATTGTGTAATCGGGGATGGAAAGGAAACTGACGACCTTGCGAATGGGAGCGCGAGTTTTTGTTGATTCTCACTCTTTCTCTCTCTTTTTTCGTCGCTGCGCCAACGACGGTTAATGCTTGAAAAGGGGTCGGGTAAAAAGCTCGATATTCGTTGTCAAAATAGCATGTAATTTTATCGTTTTTTGCGTGCTTCTGCGATCGGTTTTTTTTTCCATTTTTTTGTCGGAAATTTGGTTTGGGACGCTTGTTATGTTCGTCAACGAGTCTTCATTATTTTTTTTTTTCAAGCAGTTTCGTGAAACATTGCCACGAGAATGCAGATATTCAAATTGAACGGTAAATAAAATATTGTGAAAGGATAAATTAAAGTAAAATTATTCTCCTAGTTTTGTGCTCGACCCCACAATTTGTGGATTGCTAATTTCTATCCAAATTTCAAGGCGTTCATATTCATATGAATAAAAAAGTTTTAAAAAAATGGGTAAAAAAGTTGCATTTAAAAAAAAATCAACAAATCACTATTACGTAAGGAAAACAGTCGAAAGTCATTAAAGTACGGGAATAAGCCGAAGCGATTAAGTCTTGCAAAGTAGACCAACCAGCCAGAAGAACCTACGAGGCCTCGAGACTGTGGTCAGAGAAATAGCAGTTTAAAGTCGCAAGCTGTCGGAGCCGGGGCGCAGATATTCCAGCATGGAAGTTTAAGTATGCGTGACGTTCTCGCTTGCACGAGAGACCCTTCAACTGGAAGTGGAAATTAATCCGGCGTACTAAGTCCGAAGTCTCTATAAAATTTATACGGGATTATTTACGACTCGTTTGCTCGCTGGATTATCATCAAGTTTCTTTTACATTATGTACACAGATACTTTTCCCATCCTCGTCTCTTCAAGATTTATTTTTAAATAATAAACCGCCCAATGTACAGGTATTCCATTAAATATTGTACATCGAGACGGATAGAATCAGCCCATGAAAAATTATAAGAGTCCTCGTAAAAATAGAAATTTTGCCTTTTATCACGCTGTTCCAGGCTACATTACAGGACTTCATAAAACTTTATCTACATTTGCCAGTCTGCCTGATCAATAAACCATGGAAAAAGAAAAATTCACCTGAAACAAACTACATTCTTGTAACCATTTTTCTCTAAACATTCCCCATAAATTTCCAGCTACGTGCATAAAAACCTGCACGAGGAATATGGTACACAGAGTCTACTTTTCAACCCCAAAGCAGGCTAAACGAACAACCAACCTGTCGTCTTCCTTGTCCACAAGAAAAAAGCAGCGTTTCCATCAATCTACTACGACAGATATGCCAATCCATGGCAGACTCGTTTCGCGACACTTGTCCCTCCCTAATAGGCCGCGCATCGAAGCGTACGACGGAAAAACGACATCGGCTAATTGTGAAACGCGATCCGGAGCTATAAGCGCATTGCTGCACTTTTCATTCCTCTCTGCCCCCCCCCTCAACTCTGCCGTGAAAACGAGTAAAGGGGGGATATCGATTACGCGAAAGCTTGTCACTCCCGATTGAAAATTATCCCCTTCAATTAGCCGAGTGATCGGTATTTGGTGTTGACTTGGGTGAACGATGAGTGGCGCCCTTTTTTTCCAGATTTTTCCTTTTTATTAATGCTCGAGTACGCGATTAGCTCAGCGGTCTATCTTTAATATCTTTAATCGGTTTGTGCATGCTTACTTATAATTACCTCAAGGCTGACAGCTTTCAAGGTCTCGAGAAACATGGTAGCGTTGTTTTTTTCGTAACGTCATTTAGTTTATTTTAACGCTAAACACTGCGATTAATTTTCATTAAACTTTGCTCATGCGTGGCAATACGTAGAAATGAAGTTATAGTTTCGAAAGCTCACAGCTTTCGTTAAAGTCACATGCTTCATCGCTCGAGCGTCGCGAAGTTTAATTTTAACGCAATACATGACGAAAGTTGGGTATTCTTATAGTCTACGTAAGAATAGTCAACTACTCCATCGAACCAAGGTTGCGAAAAATCGTTAATCCCTTAATGAATAGAAGTCCACCTCGGGTTTTTTTTCTCATAAATTATAGCGCAATTTTGCGCAACGTGCGTATTGCCCTTAATTTGAAAATTACTCGGCGTTTGTACTCCAGGGCCATTGAATTTTCGCTCAACGTTAACGTTACGGATTAACCCTTGCATTGTTTCAACGGGACAATAACAAAATCCTTCCTCAATCTTCTTCAATACTTAATCCGGTACCTTCAATAAAGCTATTCCCATTTACTCAATCTAATGCAACAAAAAGAAAAGGACAGAATGAGCAGGGGGGAAGAAAAAAAACCGTATCGTGACTGCAACTTGATCTAGTAAATTACTTCATCATAAAGCCTCGAGTCTTAGGAGAAAAAAAAGGAACCCGCTCTAGAATAAAGGCGGGAATCCATAATCCAGACTAGGGCGGGTAGAAGGGAGTAGGGCGGAGGGGAGAGGTATAATGCAGACCTTCCTTCCGTAATTCAATTTTCTCGACGAGATTTTACAGGTCAGCTAAGGCCGGTAAAACGCCTAATAATCTCCACTACCGCGGTACTTAATTCACTCCCCTCCCCGTTACCCATACCTTACGCCATAATAACGAGTTCGCGGCCGGACATCTTCACCCACCTACATTAGACTTGGGCCAGATCCTTGCCCTAGCTCCATTATCCCGATTACAGGAGAGAGAGACCTACTCAGTCTGATTGGCCGCGAAGAAAATTCATTTCCATTTGGTACGCGGATGTGTGTCGCCCGTTGGTTCGCAGTTGCGTTGTTTGCGCTTCTAAAGTGACGCCTGCTGTAGAACCTCTTGCTTATTTGCCAAGCTACTAAAACAACCCGTAACGCATTAAGGATTACAAGGTTCTGAAATTTGTTTAAAATTACTCTCTGGCGTTTAGTTTGATCTTTTGAGTATAGAGCGGCAAAATCTGATATGAATCATCTCCAGATCACAAAAAAAGTAAACTATGCAACTAGTCTTATTGGGCAAACCTTAGGCCACCAGAAAGAGCAGAAGTAGCAGCTAGCGAGTTTCCATGCAATCACAATTTCATATTTCCTATCTCGAATCTGACCGACTAATTTCGGCTTAATCAGAACAGGTTTTAGCCATAGAGACCCGTACTCTCAGTATCAAATTACAAAGAACACGGCTGGGCTGTATGCGTTTTTTTCCAGAGAAGCGACGTAGGGTGTCAAAGCGGGTCACATCTGCTCTTCAAAAAAAAGCAGGAGACATACTGTCCTGCCCGAGCACTCGATAGCACGTGCCACTGGCTATTTCCGAAAAAAAGCCGGATAGAAATCTGAACGTTTGCTCTCTCGAGTCATCGTTTTCATTGCGAACTATGGCCTGCAAGCTCTCGGAGCTTGCGACGTATTTGCAGGCGGTGTTTGCCAATCGGAATTATTTAAACGCTATTTGTCGAGCTCGTGGCTTGAACTTTTTCGCATCGCGAGTGGCGAGCGTAAATAGTTTTGAGCTTGCAAGCATCTCGGCCGAGGGACGATTTTATTTGCCTCCGGGGCTGCCTTATCAACGAGTTCAGTACGACTTTTTCTCTTCTGCAAAGCTGACGATCGATTTCTACTCGTTTTTTTTTCTCTTTTCCCCCAGCGCTCGGCGATGCAATAATGGCGAAAAGGTACAAGAACCGAGGCGTTTGGAGAAATAAAGAACTTGCGCCCGAAGGACCTTTTTAAATTCTCTTTAAACGGTCAAACGAATTTCTTCCGATATTGAAAATCTTCAACGAAATTAAAACGATAATAATAATACGGAATTAATAAAGCTCTCTCGCTTGACGTTCAAGCGATCGTGTCGTGTGTACTTTGATCCGCGTCGCGCACCGTCCCGACGACAATTTTAAAATTGAAATTTTAAAAAATTAAAAATTTCCTCTCGGCCATGCTCTCTTCATTCGCTTTCCAATTGTTCCACAATTACTGCAGTTTCCCGGTCACACGAGGACGCGTTCACTCTCTGTATTTTAACCTATTAAAACTGTGTGTAAGAGTGTCTCGCTTTCCTCGCCGCGGCCCCTTTTTCCACACCAAGCACCAGCGAGACCTGGATGGATGGGGCAAGGGGGCTTCAAATGTTCCAGCTGTCGCATTAATTGGAGCCGAGCGCGCGAAAAATTATTTTTGGCAAGCTGCTACTTTTCCACTGCGCGCGACCGAGCCTGCTTGAAATTATACTCGAGGCTATAGACACTATACCCGTATAGCCTACAAAGAGAAAGCGACGCATAGTAGCGCGGAAGTGTAATATAACTTTTCTCTTTGTTTCTTTCCATGACCTCCGCAAGTATTCCGTTAAAGTCATTACCGCAAGCTCGCGAAGATCGCGCCGGAGAGGCTAGCCTTTGTCCGTGTATTTTTCCCGACTCTCGTAACGAGTTTTTCCTCGAGATAGAAAAATCGCTTGCGAGTCGGAAAATTTACGAAGACCAGGGCAAAGGAGATGCTCCATGTGTGTGTATGTGGTATCGCTAGCTTATCTCGATCTATCCGGCCGAATTGATTTATCCTCGCGTGTGGCCCGGAAAACTTGGCGAGGCTTGTGCTCCCTTTTCTCTATCGGCAGACCTCGATTTTTCTCTCTTAAAAAGTTTTCGATCGGCGATCCGTATATCGGTAAATCCTCGCAGGGCATCGCCTCTCCTCGAACTTTTCGCCCCTGTCTTTCTTTACTCTAGCTCTGACCCACCTCCACGCCTCTTCTTCCGCAAGCGTTGCTTTCTTCGTAGTGCGTGTTTTATTATCTTACCGGTGAGTTACGAGCCCTTTCCAAGCTTGCAAATATACCGGGGCAATCGTGTGTAAGCGCGCGAGATTGAGAATATAGTCCGACTAGTCCGAGCTTGCAGCTGTTGCTCTCGTGCTTTATTGTTCTTAACTCTTCATCGAAATTTTCTCAGCGTTGAGAATATATATGGAATTTTGCCAAACTGCGAGCCTTATGTGTGTGTTTTTTTATTCTGCTTTTTTTTGCACGCAAATATAAATTGTTGATTTTTACTCTATTAGTTTGCGGGTCTCGCAAACGTTTAATTATTTTTTAAAAGGGGAAATACACACACGATCGAGCAGTTTTTATTTACGCTCGTTCGTTATATTGCTCCGCTCTCGCGATACGTCGTCGTCAATTTTATAACAACAAACCATATCCACGACTTTCCCGTATTAGATTTCATCATTTCGCTCAACTAAATTTACACCGGACCCGCGCGCAAATAAAGCATTCAGGCTCCCTTTTCCAGCCGAAAATAAAGAAGAGAAAAAAACATAAGAAAATCTCATAAAAACCGACCAAAAAAAAAGAAAAAAATAAAAATTTTCAAGAAAAGATAAAAAAAAGGGAAAAATAAACAAGCGAGCTTTTCAATCTTCTAACGCGCATAAACATCAATAAGCCAGACTATAGTTTATTTCAAAATTGTTATTTCCACGAAGTCAGAGAGCCGGCGGCGGTGGCACGTCTTACAAGCTAAATCCGAATACCGAGAGCATGAGAAAGAGAAAGAGAGAGAAATTGGAGACGACGAGAGAAGGAGGAAGCAGGCATAGGTGAAATCATAAATCAAGAGAAAGTAGAGCGTGCGAGGAGAGACGCGAGAGAAAGCAGACGGCCGGGAGAAGAGTCTTGGGCGGCTCAAACGCGAAACGCTGACGCAGGGAAATAAAGCCGCGACAGAGCTTTGCCTCTTTCCCGCACTCTTCCTCTCTCTCTCACTCCCTCTTGTGCTCAACCAATCGACCGGAAGAGACAAGTGACACGTACACACTACCTCTTCCGATGTCTCTCGCACTTTTTTTACCCTCGATCATCACCTACGAATTTTGAAGCTTCCCTTTTCGCCACCGACTATACGCCTCACTAAGCGCTGCTATGTTCTTTCTTTATTTTTTCTCGTCGAAGCGGTATACTGTGCTTGAATAGATTCAAAGATATCATCGTTTGTTTCTCACACTGAAAAGTGAGGGAAAGCAATTTTTTGTTAAAGGTATTTTTCTGAGATGATTTTTTACGGATACGAGGAGGATCGGAGATTTATGGGCAGTGTTGAATCTCGGTGTTAAATGTATTGAACGTTATGCTCCGTTTAGTGTGAAGCACAGTCGCATTTGTCTTTCTTCAAAAACAGCACAAGACTGTGAAGCTCGGGTAAAAATAAGTTTTCTGCAAATTTAATATTGAAATTACGTCGGCTGCTTTACAGTCAGACGTCGGCGCGCGCGTGTGTGTTTTCTAAGAAGACTTCTTTTTATTATAAAAAAAATGTTTCAGTTACAGAAGCCTAGTTTTGAAATATATAGAAGAAGGAAAAAATAGATTGTTGAAATAAATGAATTTAGCGGTAGTTGTAAGCGAAATGAGAGAATTTTTAGACTGAAAAATAAACACGTTGAAGTTTTGACGATGTGCTAATCTGCAGTTAATGCGATACTGAAGTTTAACTTGACAGTTTAAATTGGACAAATAAATCCAGGCCTCGTTAAACTTTTTCGAGAAATTCAAAATTTTGCCAAAAAATTCTTGGTTAAATAATTGATCAAATATATTTTTAATTTTACCACTTATTTTCAAATTTAAACTTACTGAAATTACCGTCACTGTGTAAATATTGAATTTAGAAGTTTACAAATATTTCAACGGAATTCGTGATAATATTTTCGTAGAGGTTCATACATAACCAGAAAATAGCCAATGCTCTAGAGATTGACAAAATGAAAAAAAAATTCGTATGCAAAGTTGACCTCAATCGAAAAAATCATTGAGATTTTTATCGTTACAATAAAAGACTAAATTTAGAAGACTATTGCTACGTATAAATAACAAGAGAATTTTGCCACGAAAATGTTGCTTTGAATTGAGTTTGACTTTATTAAAGAAAATTTTCAATCTCTTACCATACCCAGAAATAAAAGTTCCGTTAGCTTTCAATTTGATTAACCAATTGCTAGTACAGAAGCTGATCAAAAGACGATAAAATAAAAGGAAGAAAATTTAATAAAAAACACGATAAACCAATCGTAAACATCCAATTTCATTAACCCATTCAAACGACCATCCAACAGCTAAGCAAATATCAGCAAACCGAGAGAAAGAATAACAAACCAGTTCAAAATCATCGCTCGTAGTTAAAATAGATCGTCACAAGAGCTCTAACACAAAGACGCGAAGGAAAAAAAATGCGAACGAACTTTGCCGTACCGAAAACTCAAGCTGCTTTGTAATTAGAGGGTAAAAAAAAAGAAGAAAAAGAGTAGGAAGAGGGAAAAAAGCGAATGTCAGGGCTCTCTTTCGCTCAGCTGCGAGTATAATTAAGGGAAGCTCGAGGGAGGGACGGCCTCGGCCTTCGCCGTCGTTGTCAAGAGAGCCACAGGTGCACACGCCGCGAGCGAAAGGCCACATACACCCTCCTCGGCTAGCAAACGCGGGCAATTAACGTTTTTGCGGGCTCCTCATTATGCTGACAACCCTACCATCCACCCCACTTCCCCCCAAAGAAGACGAAACAAGTTTTAACGAGGTTGAGCTCGAGAGAGGGAGAGAGACAACTGCTCGATCAGTCGATTGGATTTTGTTACAAGTGGATAAATATTCGATCGGTTAGCGACATCAATTTTTATTTATACCTTGATCTCACGATCTTTCTTAATATAGAACTTTTTACATTAATTATTGATAAATTATTTACAGATCAAAAAGCTACCGGATCGGTTGATAAAAGCATTCAATTTCAAGTAAATCCCCATAACCAGTTAGCGGAGCAACCACCACATACCGGGCCATAATCGTCATGACTCTTTATTACCGCTTTATCCAAGTGAGACTCGAAATATCCCTTGGATCGGCGTATAGAGGTACGATCAGCCGGCCGTTAACCGCATATGCAACCACCAGCCAGTCGATTATCCTCGCTCCGATAACTTTTCATTACATCCCTGACATAGGGTATTGGGCTTGTTTATAAAGCCGGTAGGACTATGTCGCTGGGAAAACACGGCAAAACCACATAGGCCAGCCGTTACTCCCTTCGCAATTGATTCATCTCTCAGGGCTATGTGGACTGTGGCATTAGTTATACGGTTGATCTCGCTTATTAGCGGATTGCTCGTACATTTTGGACGCGGGGAGTCGTGCTCCGGTATTTCGGCTTGGGCCTGGATTTACTTTGCCACGCTTGGATATCCAAGGTAAAGAGTGTGCCCGGTTTGAATCATGCACGTATGGAGATTGGACGATCGGTTGTTTGTCAATTGAAATGGAGTTTCAATCGATCCCTTAACAACCAGTATAGAGATCGGAGAATCCAGTATCCTATAGGTCGACCCATCACCAATCCATGATATAAGATACCTTTTTTCTATACATTTCTGATAAAAGGACCTTATAATTTCTACATCCATCTTCCAAAGATAAATGAACGAACCACTTAGGCTGTTAGAAAAGAATATGCGACAGTCCACGGAACCGTAGGTCATTGTGGTTTCAATACGAAAATTAATTAACCGCATAATTATCCAAGTATACGAAGCTTACGTAGAAAAAAAAAACTAGGAAGGCTGAAGAAAGGAAGTAAAGTAAGCAGTAAGTATCGGATATGCCTAACCACCATCACCACTTGAGCACGTGCGTGCATGGTAGTGTGGACAATGAAGCCACGTGAAGGCCATTACCGTTCGAGGATAAATTTTTCTTTCCCCTATCCTCAACTCCCCATTCATCGCAAGATTGTCAACAACGGGGGAGGGGCAGATAATGCGCGCGAACACTACACCCTTCATAGCCTCTCTCTCTCTCTCTCTCTCTCTCTCTCTCTCTCTCTCTCCATCTCTCAACTTTTAATCAAAACAATCCTTCATCCTTTTTTCCCCACACACTCATCCATTTTTTCATCCGTCGTCTTTATGACGGACACGTACGCGTTATTACACGGGTTCTCGGATTAACCTACTCCTACCTCGCGACTAAAAAAAATATACATGGAGATGTCGTACTAGAGCAGCTTAGAGGATATAGAACGCGATATGGAAAGCCGTTCGTGTAGGTTGGAGGGCTTGGTGTGTTATTTTTCAACCAGCCTGAATAATTAAAGGGTAATCAGAAGGATGGCGGAATAAGAGAAGGAGAGGAGAGAGAAGGGATGAGGCATACGAGCATGGCGCTAGCGTCTCTATTCATATCGCGTGCAATTAACACGTGAACGATTTCTATATATACACAGCCAGACACATACGTAAGAGCTACTCTCATAACTTAGCAAGGCAATTCGGAGCGAACCTGTAAAAGGCGCGCGATGTTGAGTAGTGCTACGTGCAAGAAGAGCAAGAGACGCGGAATTCGCGTTTGAGCGAACGTCGGAGAAAAGGGTAATTACGCCGGGCTCTCACTCTCTCTCTCTCGCGTGAGCTTAGCTTTTAGAGAGGAGGAAGGGTAAGGCGGAGCGGACTAGGGTGGTTATAAACGCGACGCCGAGAGACGACGTCTCGAAGGAGATGGCGTTGGGTATAGCCGGCTTGCGAGGGATCTAATTGCGACCGGCGCGTATAAGTGATATTTCGCCGGCTGGCGATATCTCTCGCTTGGGAGATTCTCTCGTTAGGGATTCGGAAGAGAGAGATATCCATACGTACGACGAGGCTTTCACATATGCACAGAGATATATGTCCGTCTTGGCCACTCGGTGGGTATAGTCGTTGATTTATGGATCGATGTAGCTAGGGGAGCTATAATGGAAGAATCTCGGACAAGTGTAGAGGGATCATCAGGCACGAATCAATTATGCACGCGTACTTGTAGCAGCTGTCTCTATACGTTACCGGGGCCCTTGGAATATGCATGGGGCGCAAAGGGGGAAGGCGAGATTTTGGGTGAAGAGGGAAAAGGTGGGATCGAAAGCTGCGCAAGATGAAAGCTACGTGATGATGAATAATTGAATCCTGTTATTGGTTGGCTACATGCGACAACGTAAAGTGAGAGAGAAAGCCAAAGAGAGAAGTAGGGGGCTTTCGCGGAGGGAAATGAGCTTGCAAGTCGAGGTAAAACTGCGCGCGCAAACAAAATAACGCCGGCGGCGGTTGTGTGTAGCGTAGTGGTGACGGTATTCGCGGCACGGCGGCGAACTGGTGGGAGGAGGGGCAAAAAAATGGTGGATAGAGGCTACTGCTCTAGAATGAGTTATCGATTGGGTCGTTACTTAAAGAGTGGTAGGAGGGGTGTATACGACTCCACGCCGGTACGTCCGGCCGCCTACGGCATCAACTATTTATTCGTCCCTTGTCCCACTGGCCCCCCTTGCAGTCGCATCGGTAATATTGGCAGACTCGCTCTGTCTCTCTACACACATACATAGACACGTGCGCACGTACCAACTGCACTAGGCTATCGATTTCGCAAACCTCTATCGCATGGGACGACGACGATCGAGATCATGATGTGCCAAGGTGAACGCTACTACGTAAAGAATGGGGGGGGGGAGGGGGAGAGGGGCTGAATAATTGCACATCGATTATTGCGGGGCTGAATAATTTGGCCGATTTCCTTAGAGCTAAGCCACCGACAGTCTTGGCGCTGTTTTTTGTTTGTCGGAATTTATCATCGATCGTTTTCGTTGTAGCCTGACCGACAATCGTGACGGGGCGAGAATGATATCACTAGGCTGTAAGAGAGAGAAAGAGAAAGTTGGTTAAGCAATGCGAAAACAAGGTATGTTCAATTACTTATACGTACGTGGGTTAAATGACGTTATTATATAGATATACGTATTTTTTTTTATTTGTCAGTCGAGCACTGACGTGCTTCAGCAGCGCTAGGATTAATAATTTAGCTGCGATATCGATTCGCCTGGGAATATCAGCTGGTCGCATCTGGGTATTGAAAAAAAAAAGTTTTATATGTTTCTTTTGTCCTTTTTAGCCGTCGGGAATTAAAACGGAGCTGTTCTCGCGAACTCGAACGCGACGCGAATGACGTAGTAACCGCGGGAAAATACTTACAATTCGCCGACGCCGCGTTTACAAACTTTTTCGCTTTATTTTTTTTCCTTCCGCCCAGAAATCAAGTCGCCGAGTTGAAATTAAACAGAGCTTTGGAGCTTACTCGCGCAAAGTAGCGCAGAGGCAGAAGCACGCGCGCGCGCACGCCCCCCGTCCAAGATAATTCAGTTAAGCTATACGCCTCTTCTTCGCGTCTTCTTTCCTTTCTCTTTGGGGTCTCTCTCTCTCTCTAGAGTTAATTTTTAATGCATTTTTCAGGCTGCTAAAAGAAAGTCAATATTTCTCATAAACGACCGAGGAGAGAGAAGGAGGGTATACAGCCTGTGTATATATACACCGCGTACCCTCGAGCGTATTGTGCAGATGAAACGATGAAATGCCTACTGCACACAGTACACGCACGACCTTATACAGACTTTGTAGTGCCTAATAACATCGAGAGACGCGCAAAGAAAGGTTAAGTATGACCTCATCACACGGCTGACCTTCTTCGTAAAATTAGCCGTGTTGCTTAGCTGGCTGGATATGTTCGATTGATGCTAGCGACACTTGCGTACACGCCATGAGCCTCGTTTGACTTTCTCCCTTATCCTCCTGTGTGTCTACGCCTTAAACCCAAATAATTGACAACTAACCATCGTCTTTATTCATCCCATCTCGTCTAATCTCCCGGTCGTTCTTAATCCCGCCGACCCTCCCAAATAATATCGTCACCCCTTAATTCCAACTTGATTATCCCAGGGAAGAGTGGGACGGAAACTTTTCCCCAAAAACATTCAAACTTTCTGGCGTCTGGGAAAGACTAGTGGCTAATAAAACAGAAATCAATAAGAAACGAAGCGCCAATTTAACTCGGAGCTCCTACAAAATAATCCTCTCTCCCTTGCTTTATTCTCCTTCCTTTTTTTACAGCCGGACAAACAGCGACGTTACTTTACCGCCCGCATTTTTTCTCTGTCTCTCCCAATCGTCACGCGCACCACAGTCGAAAGAGAGTCCCAGTAGTCATCGAAGAATATCGCTCCAGAATTGAGAATAGCCCAAAGTGGAGGGAATATAATTATCGATCGCAAACCGTCTCGGGTTTTCTGCTAGGGCCAACAACCCTTTGGGGCACATCGCGTCTCTTTACTTGGCGCGTCGCCCTTCGAGCGTGCACGAGTGCATCCTCTGTAACTTCTCTCGAGTCTTATCTCGTTCGGACGATCGCGCTTGAGCGACTCGCGAAATCGATATGTATGTGTAGGACTAGACTGCGGGTTCGCCGCTCGGAGGATGGGTTAACGGCTTGTACGGAAATCGTCGGCGGGTTTCAGCTTTTTAGGTTAGCTCGCTTTTATCTTTTATTTCAGCTGTACTTATACGCTCGCTTTTCTTTTTCGTGGGATTGAATATTATTTCGCTCTATGAGCTATGTTGGTTATCGTATATAACCGTGTAATGGAGTGTGCTGCAAATTTTGCGGCACTGCACGCCCATTCGAGTTAATGTTACTTTGGTATGTCGTGACGAGGTGTAATACCTTTCGTAATGTGGGGTAACCTCGGGTGGGAATACGCTTTTGTGAAACTGCTAATGGGTTTCGAAAATTTAGCCGCTTTGGTAGAGTTATTTTAATTTCGTTAAATGACACTTATTTCGTAAAAACGCTATTGTACGTTGCCTTTTGATGCAATATTAAAAAATACAAGTTCAAATACACCGACAATATTGATTTTATAGAACAAATATTTTATCATCATTTTTAATTCAGTAAAAGCACTTGAACACTGCAATAGTCTAAGTACTGAAAATGACTTGTTGATGCTCTCGCGAGTGCTCGTTGAACTTTGGAAACTTAGCCGGCGGGTTAGTAAACAAACCAGCCAGTTGCTCTACAATCAACCATGCACTATTGTAATTTTTCACTTTACCAAGATTACAGGCGAAACAAACGTCAAAGCGAATCGTATATCCTGCCCTTGGATCGCGCAGTGTTCCATATAAAGCCGAAAACTTGCCAGTGGAAACGTTAATATCACCCGGCAGTAATCATAAAACACGTAGTCCAGCTAACTAAACCGCTGGCATAACGACATTATACCCGAGGCTGCGTATCGCGGTCGGAGTTTATTCCATTTTTGGCCCGAGTAAATAACGGAGCTAAAGCCTAACAGCACTGGCCTCTACCGGCACAGACACTCACCTACTACACCCACACAGGTACACAAAACCCCATGCCTCGCTAATTAATCTAATAATTCCGGTCAGACAGAGTCTCGCTGTGTGGCGGTTCTCTCGCTTTTGTCATCCTTCGGTCATAATTAAAGCCTGGCTCCATGTGCTGCGTGCCGAGGCCCTATTTAACGTTATCGTGCCAGTTAGCGATATTCCACCACGCGGCGTAGGCTTCTCTACCCCGCATATCCCGATATTGCCCTCGAATAAAATAGAACGCGTGCGAATTTCACGCCGCTACCGCACCAACGATAAATTGCCAACTGCGCCCATCCTCTACCCCGAAAGTGAGCCTGCTAACAAAACGGATGGTAAAATCGATAGGAGGTAGAAAAAAAAGAGAAGAAAGGCTGGGTCATTGCTCGTAAATTCAGCTCTGCGGTGAGCTTTTGGCCAGGGGATTGAATACAACGACACGCGCTATACGCTTCTTCCTGGACAATGAGCTAGTGGGTGATGACGCTGGCCAAGATGTACTCGAGAGAGAGAAAGGGAGTCCCCAGGGGCCATGTGTCTTTCCGGCGCGTCCGATGAAACCTGGAGCTATTTTCACGTGTATTTGGATAGGTAAGAAGAAGAGTGGCGTTGTGTGTATTTTTACGGGTTGGTAGCTGCGAGCTACTTTTTCTCTCTGCTTCCCTCTTACTTCCTCTCCCTCTTTTTCCCTTTCTGACTGTCTTTTGAAACAAGCGCGTTTCTTCCCTGGATTATAGCCCCTCTCAAGAGTGTGGAGAAAAACGAGCGGTGAAACAGGCTCGAGGATATGAGCTATTTCGGATTTATAAAATATTTCAAAGGAATACTTTTTTTGTGTTCCTCTGCGGAAAATCCTCTGTATATTGTGCGCACGTCGAGTCGTTTACACCCCATTCATGAACTCCAGTCTATCTATCAGGGAATTCCGAATGATAAGGTCGATGGAACTTTTGGCTTGTTATCCGGGAGAAAAAAAGGGAGATGCGAGAGGCAAAGGAAAAAGAAATGTACAAGGTCGTTATTCAACGATACCAGTGTTTTTATTTTCTCTCCCGGAAAAAATAGTTGGCTCGAACGAGAAAAAAAAATGAAGCGAAGCGAAATATTTCCACGGAGGTAGAAGCGGTAGTGTTTGCTCTTTCCAGCTGCTATACCGCATTGACTGGCGTGCAAAGTGTTTCTGATGCCTCTTTCGAAATTTGTTATACATTTCTCGGTCGAGAAATTGAAATAATTGCTGTAACGAATTGGAACTCTATCTCTCTCCACTTTTCGACCTGTAATTTTCCAACAGTTGTATGCGTATAGCCTGGGAATTATGCGAAAGGCGATATCGATATCGCGCAAAATTGGTTTATATTGCGTAATCTCGAATTAATTGGTTATGCCCGAGTACGTATGGGTGGGCATTCAAGAGCGTCGTGCGCTCGAAATTTATAAAAATACATTCATGCAGTTTCGCTGGCTATGCGCGCACGCTTTGTATGCCTCCTCCTCTTTTGTTTGCCAACGCGGATAGGAGAATAATAAAAAGCAGGAAAACAAATAGAAACTCGGTCGTTTTGGCGAAATGGAATTCCGATCGAGCGCGTTTCAATCACGAATCAAAATTCGCGCGATAAATTGTCCTTGTTTTTAATTAAAAATAAATTACCGGCATTTCAAAAGCGATCTTTCTCTATCTCTTTCTCTCTCTCTTGGTGCCGTTTACATCGAGCTACTCATCCAACCTCCCTCTCTTCCCACTCATTCTCTCGCTCTCGTACAGCAAGAGTATGTTGGACATGCTGTACTTCAAGTATGTAAATAACCGTCGGAGAAGTAATTGAATTAATAATAGAATTCATTTCGTCTTGCGTCGACGAGTGGATGCTTCGCCTCGGATTCGTACACTCGCACGCGCGCTTCCCCCGAGTTTAATAAATATTTTACCGGGATGTGGGGGGTGGGGGGTATAAGGCAAGTTTACGTGCTCGAAAGTTCTACGACAGTTCGCAGATATCCGACCTCCCCTCCTGCAATGATTACGAAAATTCACCGGAGCGCAACTAGCGCCAACTTTATTCCCAATGATTTCCCGTTCGCTTTATCAAACTCCCAAATAAGAGAAAATACGAAAAAATTATTAGTAAAAATCACAATTGCATATTAAAACTAAATATTTTCCGTTTAATAATTTTACCGAACTTCCGTCTCTGTCGGCGCTCTCATTACCGTTGCATTATTTAACGCTCAATATACAGCTACACACTCCAGTTTACCATACTTGCACCTCTGCGCATAATAGTCAAACATCCGTAAACTTTTACCCAGTGCTTCGTTTACATGAGCCGTACGAGCATCTGTTTACCCGTGGGAGTTTAGTGGCCCGGGTAAAGCGCGCTCGAGCGAGTCTATATAGTCCGAAGAGGGATGTCCGCTTTATTTTCAGAACCTTTGCCGGACGGAGGGGGAAACTATAAGTGTGAGAGAGAGAAAGCTGGAGCCTTTTCGCGCGTTCAGCTCTTGGGCTTTGTTGGCTCTCTCTCTCTCTCTCTCTCTCTCTCTCTCTCTCTCTCTCTTTAGAGCGTCTATGTGCTTGCGATATATTCCGGGCGGCTTGGCAAAGAGCTCGACCTACACACACAGAGATATAGATTAGAACACAATGACCTGGTGGATTTGTAAGTGAACCCCCTGGATTGGATCATATACACCTTGCGTTAGAGCTTTGATTATTATTGCCGAGTAAATATATGCACCAGAGGAAAATCATTTTGTTATGAATTATTCGCACCCGTAGGTCCACGTTTATCGGGGAAGGGGGTTGCGTACAAAGACTCGGTTTGATTAATTATCGCAGAGCTAATTTAATTAATACTTATAACGTAATTTGCAGAACTGGACGATATGTGGACGCGCCGCGCGTATATAGCGCATACACGACGAGAGAGAAAGAGAAAGAGAGCGGCGTGCAATCGATGTGGCATCGATCGTCTTTCATCTATATTTCATTGTGTGTTTATTTTTATTCGCGCAGTACTTTGTTTGAGAGAGAGAGAGAGAGAGAGAGAGAGAGAGAGAGAGAGAGACCGTGGCATTACAAAGAGTTATCAGGCGTTAAACGAATTGCCTCGGCAAACGAACGTTTTTCAACGGCGCGAGCAGTGTAACTGATTACAATTGCCCTTTCGCGCTAATTCTCCGGCCGAATCTGAAAATTGAATTGACCGGAATGGTTTACGAGCTTCCATTTTCAAAAAGCTCGCATAAAAAGCGCTCGATTGTTGTGAAAAGTCCGGGCGAAATTTCCAAAAGCTCCGTATGGCCGTGTGTGTATAGATAGGCCGCCGTATATTGTGCCGCTTAATTTTAGCATATCACAATCCGGCCCAGCGACCAGTTGCAAGCCCAGCGAAAGAGAGAGAGAGAAAGCGGGACTCGCTGGCTATTTAAATATAGCACACTTTCGCACACGAGAGCCTCAGCCGTATTGTGCCGTGCGGCTCTTTCTCACTTGGCGGGGCCTATATACCTAACACACATCCCTCACACATCTGGCGTTCGAAGCATCGATAATAATCGACGAGAGTCTATCGCTAAGCCGGAGACGAGAATAGCTCTGTATCAGCGTATGTATCGCGAATCCGCAAAAATGTCGGATATTCGTCAGCCTGTAAATAAAACACTCCTCCCCCCTCCAGCATACATATACACACATACGAGAGAAAGAGCGCGAGCTTGTCGACGTCTCATTGAATGCCTGAAATATCGTTGCCGTCCGAGACGAGCTAACGACCCGGGAGAGCTGTGCTGTATCGTCGTGGTGTATATAGGACGCGTCGTCGGCGGGGGAAAAGTTCGACGTCCCGTACTGGAGAGAAAGCATCTCCCGTCTGGAGCGCTCTCTGGTCACCATTTGTCTGGGCAGTAACGGAATGTGTTTTTTTTCCTCGTTTCTTCTTTGTGTATGCATGTGTACGGGTAGACGCCAGTGCTGGACAGGAATTGCTTATTTACGCCGAGGGACTGAGCTTTTTGTTTCGAGTCAGCGGCGCTGCAGGACACTTGAACATTACGGTAATGGATAATGAGCTGCTTTAACGTTTATACCTTTTCGGGTGGGATTAAATCGATGGCTTGGACGAACGATGGAATAATTGATAAAAGTACGAATATTCGTTGATTACCGGTTTCCTATGTCCTGTCGATTTGATGTAAGAACAAAGGATACGTCTCTTATTGTGTGTTTACACAAAAGAAAGTTGAAGCGTAATTTAGCGTGGAAAAAAGCTTGGCAAAAAGCGCGATAAATCATTAAAACGGATCAAAAAAAGAGCTTTTTATACTGGGAAACGGGGAATTCGTACCGAGGGAAAGATAGAATTTTACGCTGTACACAGGTTATAACGGTCAGCCGGTCGTACATCACGCGGGAAAAAAAAGGAGCAAAGGAAGCTTTTCCATCAAGTTCCATCGTCGAAAAAATGAGTATATATAAGCCCGAGTCTTGATGAATTATTCCAGCCTGAATTTCCCGGTATATAGCGGCGTGGTGGTGCGGCTGCTGCTCCGGTGTTATTCAGACCTCTTGAAACGAGTTATTGACTTGCAGCACTTAATATACTCCTATAATAATAGGTCAATTTCGCTCGGCCTCCCCCTCCCAAATGATATGTCCGTTCTAATATTCCATCAAGCTCGTAATTTATTAAGCTTATCCATCCTGTCGCCGTTAAACGCGCTTAATTCCAAAAAGTATATAAGGCGAAAAGAAAAAAAACAAAAAAAAAAGGCGAACATAAAACTTTTACACCCCGACGTCTGTATATATTTTTTACAACGAAATATTTGAAAACAGCGAATTCCGCTCTGTTGGACAACAAAATTCCACGGATTCTTTATTTATTTTTTCCGTTTCCCGTCGACCGTTCGTTGTCCGGCAAACTATCGATCTCTCTCTCTCTCCGGCTCGAGAAACTTTCGAGCAGCTCCGTGAGTAACAAGTTTCCCCTTTCAAAAATTCCCAATAGCAAAATTTCCAGCTGAATCAGCGGGGCGCGCGCCAGACGTGGAAGAATCAAACTTGTTGCACCGAGAGCTTCTTTTTACACTTTTCCTTTCCCCAAAAACACCGCGCGCGCGATAAATTCTTCGGATGAATCAGAAGAGGTAGTTGGCCAGCGAGAAATCGACGAGGATAGAGGCCTCGAGAGTTGGCGAGGCAGGCGGAAATAGCCGGGGGGCGAGTGCGAGAGTCATCGTCAACGCGGCTTCGCTTGTAACCTGCTATTTCGGCATGCCTAGGCGACACGTCCGCCGCGCTCCAAAAGCAGCAGTCCCGTGCGTTTATACCCCGCGTTCCTCCTTTTCCTTCTCGCTCGTTTACTCGCGCACGTGCATTCCGTCCGGATAGCTCGCGCCCGGCTATTGCACCCGTGTGGCGCCAGAGAGAGAGAGAAAGGCAGTCCGACAACAAACGCAGAGCAAACCTTGCTTTTCCCTCGACTAGTTCCTTTGCCCTCGTTCTCGGGGTCGAAAAAGAGGGATGAAACTATAGTGAGGGGATAGTGGTGCTCGTCTATCCGAGGAGTAATTCAATCCAGGCGTTGGCTGGGTGTAACGGCTACCTGCGCGGCTCGTTCGCCACAGTGGCTCTGCCGCTACACAATAGACTGCGCAATTTCGGATACATGCAGAGAGGGAGCGGCTGGTTACGCTCGAATGGCAGCGTACGGAGAGAGCTATATACGGTCCCTGCCCTGCTGAGGGGGTTCAGCCGGATCCTAAGCCCGTGGAGATCGATCCCGAGAATAGCTCATTCTCTCTCGTCAAAATTCGCGTAATAATGGAGAGGCCGCGCTTCTGCGCCCCCGAGCGCTAACTGCACCTTTCACTCGCTCCCTTGATGCAACACAATAGATCATCCACCTGCCTAACTGAACTGGGCTTTTGCGATTAAATCCGCGCACGCCTTTGCTTATCCCCAGAACTTGTGCATATCGAAGGTTTATTTGAAAAGAAACTCCGGCTCCATTGATATCTGGCAAGGCCGTTTGTTTAAGATCGTCGCGTGTGTCGCGTCTACCAGAGATAAGTAGCCTTCCTCCGGCTATCAAGCAGTTGCCCGGAGGGTGGAGGCCGTCGAGAGGGAAACTTGGGCGCTCGATCGGTCGCTCCAATTCAGCGCGGCAAAGCCGATTAACGTTGCTGCCTTCTTGGAAGGAGGGGCCTCTCGGTTTAGGGGGATGGAGCGTATGAGGGGAATTAACGATTTTACGCCTATGAAGCTCGATTGGCGCCGATCGTCGATAAATCTTGAGAGGGTCTCGGGAGAATCTGGTTAAGCGAGTACGCTATAGGGGGGTGTAGGGGGAAAGCTCGATTTTCCGGTTAGCTGCGCTTCGCTCACTCGTGTGTTCAGCATTGCGCACAGCCCGGGGGGTATGTCTTTTAACATCGACGACTTAGAAAATAAAAAAACAAAGGAAGTTAAGGGGTTAGATTGAAGCGAAGGTGTGCCGGCCAACTTGACGTAACGTCCAGGGCTAAATTTGGTTTTTAATACGAGGAGGCGCGACGAATCACGGCTTCAGACCTTTGATTCTCCATCGTCAAGGCACACATACACACGGCTGAATCTGCGCTACTCGCTGTTACGGCAATGGAGAATGACTAAGCTAGCTACGACGGCCTAGAGAGAGGAAGAGAGAGGCTATCGTCGCCGTCCTCCGGCAATGTGCAAATATTTGCGCGCGCTCTAACTCGCTTTGCTAATTACCCAAGTGCGCGCGAGCAGCGGCCGAATTGCCAATAGCATTCGCAAAGTTTACCCGTCAGCCGGACACTTTTCGAATTAATTTCCTCGTTCTTCCACAGTGTCCCGAGGCTCTCTTGCTGCTGAGCCCAGGATGTTCCAACGATCGGAGGAGCAGCACACCAGAGGAAGATCAGCCGAGTTTCAGCTTAGCCGGTACACAGGGACTGTGCAACTAGCGGCTTCTTCGCCAATTAGCCGCGACTAACGCTCTTAGATCTCCCGAGACTAGCCTACACGGAGAGCCCGTTATAGGCGTGTATCGTCTCGAATCGTAACGTCTAAGCGCGTATTAAGCCTCCGGGTAATGGCAGATCGTATAACGCCCATTCGAACGATGATAATTATCGGTTATATTCAAAGGGGGGGGGGGCGGGAGTTAAGTCCCGTTACTTTCCCATTAGCCCCATCTCTCTGCCCTGTGTTTCTCTTCTGTACTTGGGGAAATGTTTGTTCAGCCATTTGTCGAGGTTGGGGGGGGGGGCGTATATACCGTCGGGGGGATAATGGCGCGCGCCTCGACATTGCGCCTCGATTCGACGGCCATGTGCTTTTATGCATGATTTATAACGAGTTGTGTATAAATCGCAGCCGTAGGAACTGCACACGTGCCCGGGCGCTACCATACACCGCTGGACTGTCCGCGCGTGCAGACCGAAGGTTTTCATCGATTGCCGGCTTTGCCCGAGCTGCTAATTCCATTTGAATTCAGATGTAACCGAGAGAAGGAGGGTATCAAAGACAGAGGAAGGGAGAGTGTCGATTGACAATGACGACGGAATGTCAAGAAAATCGCATCATTCGTACTAATGTCGTAACTCGGCAATACGCGCACTCGAGGATAGTGCCGAGGGGGAAGGTCGATCGATCAGCCTATCCGGATTTATGAAAAATCTCGATGCGACGATTTTTTCAACGACGCGTCAGTTGGAGTACACGTGCGATGGCCTAAGCTCAATCGATGTGTATAGCCGCCTCTGGCCTCGTCGCCAGCGTAGCGGGGCCCCAGCGCGTCTACCCGACGAGCGAGTGAGAGAGAGAGAGAATGAGAAAAATAAAAAGCTCTCGAGTGTTTTTACGCGAGCGAATCGATATTTTTCCAAAGCCGGCGGTGTAAAACGCGCGCGCGGGCGCGAGAAGAGAGAGCTCGAGTTGTAGGAGGCGCCTCTCTCTCTCTCTCTCTATGTGCTCGCAGTTTATTTTCGTTCGCCGCGCCGAGCTTTTAGTTTCCACCGGCTCGCGATTATTTTAGTATACGGAGACGCGCCTGCAGGAAGACTAAAAGAAGGGCGAGTGAGAGCGAAGAAGCTGCTGCGGGGAAAGGGAGGGGGATAAGGGAATGGATTACGTAATCCGTCGATAGCGTGACAAATTCATCGATGCACCGGATGATAATGGAAAGAGACCGAGGGGGTGGGAGAGAGAGAGAAAGGTTCGGAGGTGGGTCAGAGAGGGGGGGGGGGCTCTATGCCGAGTGATCGATATTCAATTATTTTTCCCAAGCAGTGTGCAGTCTGCAGCACAGTAGTGGCCAGTGGTCGATGGTGGTAGTAGGCCAGCGTTGGGAAAGACACGGCCTCCGTAGCCTGTAGGGGAGGGGTGAACGCAGCAATTAGTATCCCTTGGCCAGTGGATGCTCTGCTACTACCACCATCAGCAGCAGCATTCGGCCACTGTTGTCGCGATGGCCTAGAGACTGCCGAGTATTAATCTCAATCCGATCTCATCGAGATTGATTGTTGAATCTCTCGGCGTCATCGATCACTTCTAATTTCTAACGCGTCGCAAAGAGGGACAGAGAGAGAGAGAGAGACTTTTCCTCGGCTGGACAGAGTTGACGAAGAGTAACGCACTAGGACTACGGAGGTATTAATACAAAGGTCGGCCGGCACCACCTGCATTTCTTAGCTGTGTCACTAGGTGCTTTCGTTATCGAACGCGCCTCGTCGTGCTCGACAGTGTTTGGGCTGGGGGAGGGGATGGAAAACGCCGTCACACTGGGACGGCTGGAGAATCGGTAGCCGGCGGCGTTCGCTGCCGAGGGGGAGAATATTCAGTCGACGATAACTCAATAAAGCGCGGCTAACTAAAAGGGCCGAAGTGTCTGCCTGCGCTGCTCTACTAACTTCCTTCGCTCCATGCACACGGATATCAAAAGACACGGTCACGCAAAATCTAGAAAATCCATAGGGATACCTGCTCGTATAACAAGGTAAATGGGCGAGAGGCGAAAAAGAAAAAGGAGCTTGCAAGCTGTTACAAGCTAACTGCTCACCTCTGCTGGCTGTTGTCGTGCTCTTGTGATCCGGTCATCGGCCAGGAGTAGGAGGTCAGCGACGCCCCGGTGTATACCGTGCAGTGCAACGCCAACGAGACGGAGGGAGAGCAAAAAGCGAGGTAGAAGCAGCGAGAAAAATATGGTATACAGGAGCAGCTGCAGGAGAAGGCGGCCTTGTCCGCCCGGCGTAATGCCCCCACCTCTGTGCCCCACCACCAGCACCACCCCCCGCTACACCAGCACACGCGGGCACCACAAGCGGCGAGTCTCGTGCCGCGCACTCATGGAATTTCGTCACCGCGGGGCCTCACCGGCCCTCCCTCTCTCTCTCTCTCCGCTCGCCGGCAATGAAGCTTGCAGGATGTATTGGCGGAGAGCGGCTTTGTGCAGCCGGCTTTGTCGAGTGGACCGGCACACTTGGTCTCTCTTTCTCTCCGTGTGTATACAAGCGCGCACGAGGAGCGTCGCGTCGCGTGCGCGAAGGGAGGTGCCGGTGAACTACGGCCGACCACCACGACGAGGTTGTGCCGACCGAGCGACCTCCGACAGTAGCAGCAGCAGCAGCAGCAGTAGAAAAGCCGGACGGACGGCAGAGAGAGAGAGAGAGAGAGAGAGCGCGTGAGAGAGAAAGAGAGAGAGAGAGAGGGGGTGGCTTAAGGCTTGCAGGAGAAGAGAGAGAGAGAGCTCTCTGCTGCGAGGAGGGGGAGACTGGTCGCGCGCGGTTAAAGCGCTGCTGCTGCTGCTCTCGCTTCTCTCTCGCAAATCAACGCCACCCGCACACGACACACTGACCGGGGCCGTAGGAAACGTGCTTATCGTCGGCGGCCGTGTGCTCGAGCTTCGGCACACCTCGGCAGGCTCCGGCGAAGCTCGCCCCCGAGCCTCCTCCACCTCCTACTGCTGCCGCCGTACTCTCTCTCTCTCTCTCTCTCACTCTCGCTTCCAGCCTACCTCGGCTATTTCCGTCTCGCTTTTACTCCCACCCTCTAGGTCTGGGGTGTACATATACAAGCACACGGAGAGTCTAAGGGAGCCGTAGGACGTCTCAGAGCGAGGGGGTAGTAGACAGCCGCGCATCCGACGAGAACCCCCTCTCTCTCTCTCTCTCTCTGTACACACACGTGCACGACTCTGTCTGCGTGCTAGAGGGAGAGAGAGAAATACGTTGCTCCGGCTCCGCTATCCGACGCCGCTACACTTCTCCCCAAAGGCCCCCCGACGCCGCTGCACGACGACGCGCGCGAGCCTCGTCGTCATGGCGACGTAAACTCAAAAATACACGAGCCCGCGCGCGCTCACTTGTCTGCCACATCGCACGCGCGAGGGGGATGGAATATCAACCCGGGAGAATTTGCAGCGTCTGGAGAGTGTCTGCGGGAGTGTATAGTGCTCGATCACACGGGGAAAGGGAGAGCCCGTGGGGGCAGAGTTCAACTGTCTTACGGGCGAGTCATGCTCGTTGATTTTGGATATCATTTTGATCGTCGACGAGAGACTCGGATTTGACGCGAGGAGAAAAGATTAAGGAAGAGGCGTACGAGGTGCTTTCACTTGATGTATTTTGAAACTTGCTGGGCTTTCGGACGACTCTCTAGTCATAATATTTTCGTAAACGCACTTTTCTTTTTCTCCCGGCGCACGCCAGGGAAAGGGGAACTTTATTAATAGACAGGAGGCGCGCTTACTATACTGCTCTCGAGCGCGCTCGATGAGTCATACGTGAAGAAAATTGACTTCTGGCCGCTCGTTTGCCATTTCGCGGCTTGAAGAGACGAACGAACAATTTTTAACGAGGCAACGAATAAAAGCGAAGAAGAAGGGCTGATCGAGATTATCCGGGTTATTTTTAGCAGTTTTTAATTGGTCCCGGGGGGAGGTTTAATGGATTTAACGAGTGTGTTGCTTTTAAAGCGAATGGGCGTGGATGATGATCATGCATGAAATTTTAATTTTAATTTTGTTTTTTAATGGTTTTATATGTTACGCGTGCTTTTTTTCAGGGGAGTGAGAACACGTCGAATGTATACGCAGAGAATGTTGCACACCTGAATTTTTCAATAAAGTTCGAACTGTCAGCGTGTCGTTAGGGGAGAGAGAGAGAGAAAAATATTGCTCGCGACAAACCAATATAAAATATTGCTCGCTCAACAAATATCCTAAAAATGTCGCGCTGGCAACATTATTAAATTCAACATCAAACAAACCGTTCAAAAGCATTCTTTTTTCCCCTCCTTGCCAAATGAGAGAGACCCTTTTCGCTCTGTCTCGGCCCGATGACGATTTATCGATCAGACTGTTGCGCAAGCTCGTGTAAGAGAGTGCCATTAAAAAAATTAAATAACACGCCGCCCCCAGATGCGACATTTCATTTTATCCGACTCTTACTTTAACCCTCCTTTCCCCTTCTTTTCGAACGTCTCAAATATTTCCAAACGCCTGCAAATGTCGAGAGCAAAAATACAAAAAAAAAGCAGTCCAGGAAAAAGAGACGTTTCCATCCAGGTCTCTGTCGAGCGGGTAAGGGCGGGCGGAAACTTTTCCAGGCGCGCGAAGAACTTTAATATCGAATACGCTTATATTGACATTTTTCTTTGCCATATTACACTTGTATATACACCGAGATGGATGCGATATACTTGCCGGCCTCTCTCCCGAGAGCCATTTCTAAAGAATAAGATTTCGCTTGGCGAACTCGGCCGGCTGCACCGAAAAGTTGAATGCCAGGGGGCTTTGAATGAAATTGCTGTTGAAGCCACTCGAACGATCCGTGCGCGCTGTTTTTAGGCTTGAAAATATCGCTTAGACCTACCGGGTGACCTTTGAATTCCCCTCTTTTTTTAAATACCAACGTAAAGAATTTCGTTAAAATTCACGTTTTAAGTAGCAAATCGCAAGCTTTGAGGCATACGAACAAACATCAACAGAACGAGCGAGTAAATGGGCTCGCTGTCGACGAGGTATATGCCTGATACGGTAGCGCTTGCTGTTGAACATAACGAGCCAAACAAAGCGAACCTGACGAAAACAGCGAGCAACCTCTCGTGCGGCCGTAATAAAAGCCACAGTAGACGTAAGAGCTTTGCTATTGAAAAAAGCTCTCTAACCTCAGCGTTCGATTAATCATCCTAATCGCAGTCGTAATTTGTCGATTTCAAGGTCCATGCAATACAAGATTCCGAGGTTTAAAGGTCAGAACTAAGCGTATAGCTGTTGAATAACAACGCCAACGGCAGAGCTTTTACGCTCGACGCGTGATGGAAAGGGGGAGCGAGAGCTTGTCCCGGAAATAGACTTTGACGTAGAGCTCGCGGCCACGTGGCTGTACGGACGCTAATTCATCCGACAGAGAGAGAGAGAGAGAGAGAGAGAGAGAGAGAGCCATCCCGTGGGAGTAGACTCGTGCCCACGACTATGGAAAGAAAAACACGTCGGGTTAGGAGACAACACGTGACGCGCTTGAATTTTCAAGCTTGCGCTGCGGCTGTTGGTTGGTCTTTTTTTTTCAAAAAGTTAACGGGCTTTTCTGTTTTTGATGAATGGTAATACGCGATTGGGATATGAAATTTTATGGCCGATGGGAATTTATGAATCAAGAGCGAACGCGCGCGCGCGCGACTGTCTCGAGCAGCATGAATTTATCCTGTAATGAATCTTCGAATTTAGACGATGCTTTTGAATTTAACGCATTTCAGCTTGAATTATGCGCGAGCATTCGTTTCCCGCTTTTTCTTTTATTTTAACGAATTGATGCTACTTGGGGGAAAAAGTGTGTCATACGACGCGACAACAATATCCGAATTAGAGAGTTATATTGTTACGTATTAATTTTATCGTTTGTTTTTTAACTAAGTGGCGAAAATATAAAAGCTGAATTGTACTTTTAAACAAAAGTATAGGTAGGCTCTTTATGCGTTCTCTTTTGAACAAATATCAGTTTAAAAAGGATTATAAAAAGGATGTAGATTAGGATTAAAAAGTGAAACTCGGATCATCATTTCGATATTTAAATAATTCGGGAAAAAGCTGTAGGTCGTTTACAACCGTATCACATGGCATTAACAGAAGTTAACACATACACACGTAATAGCATAGAGTTATTTTTAGAGTTACCGGTTGAAAAAAAATTTGGTACCCTCTATTTTACATGACCAAACCCATTACCCAGCAACGTTACATCTTACGCCACCTTACCCTTATCCGATTCTCTCGTTACCCATCAAAACAAAAAATCCGTAACCCACAAAAAAGAGAGAGAAAAATCAAGCCGAAACGTGCCAAAGACAATCCTCTCGAAGCCCCAAGATAAATAAGTGATCCAAGGATAGCAAAAGAAGCAGGAAAACATCTATGAGATACCAAGATTTTTTTCTCACGACAGAAACGCTCGTCAACAAGTAATCAATCAGACGAAACGGAGCCGTGTCCATCCGCTCAGAAGTGCCTGATGATGCCGTCCACCCTCAAACTGGTTTTATACACGCGCCTCTGAAGCTACCATTTCACGTATACCATTCTAACCCCTTTTTTTCAACGTCACAATTAACTAAGCACTCCGCTAGCTGCAGTTTGATCGATCCTCCCCGTACGTAATAGATACCCCCTAAATTTCAGACTTCCAACTGCCGATTGTCCGCAGCGCATTAAAACTTCCACCCGAGACTGTTCCATCGCGTAAAGAGGTCCCGGATAAGGCTCAACCGGCCCGGGGCACTGTTTGTGCTCTATACCAAACGCTCGACGACAGTAGATTCGCGTGACTGAGCCGCGTTAATTAGCCGACGTCGGAGTGGGAGGAGGGCAGCTCGGAGAGCAATTTCCGTAATTACGGTGTCATAGGTCGCTCATATTTACGGCCTAGATCATCGTGATCCGAGAGAGCTGGCGGATGGAAGCTTCGGGAGCTTTTTTTTGTGCAAAACCTTGCCTCTTTGCCCCAGCCCCTTTAATGGCTTCGTTAAATCCACCGAGCCGAGAGTAATATGGAGTGATAATAAAAAAGGAGAAACACGCGTGAGGATAGGAAATGTGATACAGCCAAACTGACATACAGACCTGCAGGCACAAACACGTATATTTAGCTTGCACATACGTAAACGGCGTATTATCGCGACTTCAAGTGTACTATAGATTCGTAGCGCCAGCGATGTTACAGTACTATATACCCTACACGTCTCAAGACGAAGCAAGAACGAGTTGTGTGGGAGGGGGGTGGCTAGCTAATTCAATGCTGCGCTCGGCGAATAATTGATGGCTAGCTAGTTCGAGTATGGCCGGGCTTAAAAATAAAACAGAGCCCGTGCAAGGATATCGACGCGAGAGAGAGAGTCTATCTATCAATAGTGCACTAGCTTAGGCGCGCGGCTCCAGCTGTTTTTCTGTGCTGACCACCCGCTACGAGACTAAGTAGAACGACGCTAAGTAGAAGCAGAAAAAAAGGGAAGAAGTCGCAGTGGGTGTATCGAACACGTGTCCACTCTCAGCCTAAATCTGATCAGCCCAATCATTACGTCCTCGAATTTTCCGTGTATCAGTGTATCGGTGGACTTCCGCCTATAGGCGTACCATCGTTAACGACATATATATCCTCGTTATTACCAACCAGACGAGGAGGAGCTAATACTCTCTATCTCTTTCTTGGCAACACAGCTGCTTGATAATGGCGATGACGAGGAGCTACTTGTCCCGAACAGAAGAGGAGCAAAGAAGAAATATCTCTTGTCATTAAGCCCAGCCCCTCTTCTCCTTTGGCATTTCCACAAGCAACGGAAGTATGGCCTCGGGAAAGAAGTTAGCGACGCTTGATTAGACGGCTCGGTCAGTGATTTGCCGGGACGAACCATCGGCATTGATTGGCTTTACGATATTATTTTGCCTCCGAAAATTTCAATATTCAAATAGCGTGAATTGGCTGTTTAGGATGAAGATAATTGGAATTTTGGGTTTTCGTGGCAAGGAAAACCTTTATGCTGATGCAGTGAGTTTAATGCAGTCTAGGGAAACGATGCACGATTGATTTAACGTATTTGGCCGCTAAATGACTAAATTGATGCAAACTGAGGAAATTTATAAAGACGGCAGTCGTAAGGCAGGCTTTGACGATCGATAAATACGGACGGGTTCGACAAACGCGAGTGACGTTTGGATTTTTATTGAGACAACCAGCCTGATGAATTACGGCGAGAAGAGCAGGTTACGAAGCGATAAATATAGTTATAAGCGATAAATTTCAAAGCTCCGCCGCCGCGTGCGTTAGATGTGGGCATACACGCGGTATATAGTGCGTATAGCAGTGTTGGGGGAGCGAGAAAGAGAAATAAAGAGAGTAACATGAGCTTTAAATTTGGGATCGGAACGGGATGGGGTATATAAGACGTAATTCATTGCAAGGCAAACATATTAGGGCTCACTTGATATATGTAGATTTATCTTCTCCCCGAGAATATTTAGCCGCGATATAATGTTATCGTCGAACACATCGCTTTGTTTGACCAGAGTCGAATATTTATCAAAAAATTTATCGCTGAGCGTTTGGAGTATTGAATAAATACAGCGCGCTCGGTAAATAGTCGTATTTTACAAGATGCATATCATCTCATTTTTAACCGTAAAGTTCAGAAATGTGTTTATGTATTTTTTTTAAGAAGATAGGGATATTGCAATTTTTACAAATGAAAATGCGGTTTTCATGAATTGTAACGGAGGAAAAAGAAAAATAAGTTTGTTAAGACCGCTAAGCGTGGCATTTAATTTAGAAAGCTCGGAGCTTAATTTGCATATTTAGAACGTGCCCGCTGCTTTTCGTTTTGTTCCGACAAAGAGGAAGTTTTCTAAAGCCGATGAAATTTTCTTTGAAATAAATGTTAAAGTTACGCGCGCTATGTCAATGCGGCGAAAAAAATTGTTTTTCAATAATAATATAGAAATATAAAAACAAACAAGTTAGAGAAGAAGCTCCGCGCCAAAAACTGTTGGCAATGGTTTTTATTGGTTTGCCTGTTTTTTTAAACTGTACGAAAAAAGAAAACGAATAGCGCACAAAAGACATTTTCCACTCGTTAGTGCAAAAAAAAATTTAATATCCGGCAGTAAAATTTACTCGGAGCTCGTTCTCGTCTTCTCTTTGAATCTGCTGCATTATAAAAAAAACACCGAAAAAAAACTTTCAGCCGCGCAGCGTCGCTTTCTAATTAAAATCGAGCGTAAGGACAATCCGCGCAGAAAGAAAAACTCATTTCTGCTTTTTATCCGTATGACCCATCTGCAAAATATGTCTTTGTCTCCGCGTACATAGAGACGCATATCTCGAGGTTGTAAGCAGAGAGACATTTGAAGAAACGTCTTGGTCGGAATATGTGTGTCGGCGATAAAAAAAATGAGGCAGCTAATCGGATGTACATATATCGCCGAGTGGATACGGAGACGTCGCGAGACTTTGTACATCTTCAGCCGAGCGAGGCCCAAGCCTTTGAGCTAATTAAGACGGCTTCGGTGAACGGGCGTGCGCTCGCGCGTGTGCAGCACCGAGAGATATTCGTTCAGCTATTTCGAGGGGTCGAGGGGAAGCTCGACCGCAATCGATCATCCGTATGCTACAGCTTTCTTGATGATCTATCGATTGCGAAGACTCCGAATGCGACCCTCGCGACTCTTCTCCTTCTTCTTTTCTTTCGTGTATAAGCGTATAAGTCTGGTAATTAGAGGGGGGGACAAAGTCATGTTGAGAGTCTTAATTTTTTAATGAGGTTGCTGCAGACTAAAACTACCTGCTTTGTGGTCAATTATGTAACCACTCAACGATTGCTTTGCTGCGATTTTTCCATTTGTTACATTTTTTATGGGAGGTGGGGATGGGGGGCTCAATGTAGATGTTTCTGAAAAATAAAACAAGACTCCGGGATTGATTTTGTTTAAAACGAAGCACTGGATATAGATTTCGAGTTAAAGTTGGTCTGGAGTAACAAGATACATTGTTAATTCAAAGGCACTTAAGAAACTTCAAGTATTTTTTTATGGTCGAGAGATTTTTTTATAAAAGTTTAGCGGCAACGAAACATTTCAGCGATATTTTCTTTTTTTTTCTTTCTTTCATTAAGTTACGACTTATCGCGTTGACAATTTAAATTTGTTTGAAAAAAACATTGTTGCTAAAAATGAGTTTACTTGGAAGGCGTGATCGAACGCGTCAAAAATTCTATTGAAATTCCATTGGGGTTCGCGTACAAACTCGACGATGATGTATTTGCATTGTACACGTTACAAAAGTGTTTCTTGCTATTCAATTATTTGCTGCAATATTCAGATCGGCAAGATTTATTTCTCAGCTCTTGCATGCAACTCGTATTGCATGGGAATTATATCGTTATCAATCATTGCATCACCGTTAACCAAAGGCCCGCATTGTGAGTTTGAAATTCAGAAAATAATTTAACCGCCGTTGAACTTGGTAATGCAATTTATGATCAGGTTTGAAAATAAAAAGTCGAAAAATCGAAAACTCAGCAGTTATTCCCGTCAACTTCACTGACAATCCACGACTAATTGCAATATCAAAACAGAAGACCAACGGTAGCTTATTTCGTTGTAAATGGGTAAGCCACAAGGGACAATGCAAAGTCTAACTAATTCTTTCTCGACCCCACTGTTTCTTTATTTCTTTCTTCTTCTTCTTCTTTTTATGCGAGACTGTTTTAGCGCGGATGTTTGGCCGAACTACTGCTTTTTTTCCTGTGCTCGAGTTCAGCTCGTGATTTTTATCTTAAGTGGTATCGATGGCCTCGGCGAAAGTGCTGGGGGACGAGAGATGTGCAGAGAGCGAAGCTTTCGATCGCATCATTTTTCACATTTTTTCGTTTTTTTCTTCCTTCTTTCTTTTTCGTTTTTCTCTTGAATGGCAGTAGGGGAGAGAGAGAGAGAATATTCGGAAGCTCTTTCGCCGATGAAGCGCCGAGAGCTCACCGTACGGATATTTATACAGCCGAAACTTTTTCGCCTGATATTTTTTTCCTCATCTAACTGCGGATATTTCTGTTATCTCCCGGTATTAGAACAAGATTGGGACAGAACAAAAAAAAAGGCAAAGCAAATATTTGCCGTACCAATCCTTTATTCGAAGAGTGAAAGTCGCCTTCGGAGAATATAAAACTATACAAGAGTGGTTGTGTGTGCGATAGGAGGGGTGGAGGGATATATGTGTACAAGGGAAGGGCGACAGCTTTCAATAGCACGTTCCTCCGCAGCTTACATAAAGTCGCCTTTCTCTTCGGGCGGCCGAGAATTTGCGAGGCTGAAAAATAATTCCAGGCCGCTCCATTCCACATTCCACTGCGTCGACAGCTCTCCTCCCTTGGCCACCCCTCTCTCCTCTCCTCCCCCGGCGTATTGACCGTAAAACGCGACACGCAGTACAAGGGGAGCGAGGGAGGTAGGAACTGGGTGAATTATGGCGGTCGGCCGAGCGGTCGATATACGGTGACGGGCCTCCTCGCGAAGACGGGAGAGAAACAAAACGTCGATAAGAAGACGGACGGCCTCTGTGTGGCTACTCCCCGCCTGACGTCAACGGCCCGCGCCCCTTCAGGTTTCTCACTTTCCCTCTCTCTCTCTCTTGCTCGCTCGCTCGTCCGAGAGTGCTTTCGGTCTTTGCTGGCAATGGCTTGGCTTGAACTGACGACTAGTCGAGAGACTGCCCAGGGAGGCACTATATACTTGAGCGTCGAACGTAGGGATGCATCTGGTGGCACGTGCGAGCGACAATATTCTCTCCTTCGAGACTTGTTCATCGATGTCTCTTGGTCGGCTGTCGTGTATTTTATATTGTATACGAAATTTTCGCGTCTTATTCTATTCTACTATGCTTTTCCGTCAGTCCGAAAACCATACGATTTTCCAAAAAGCCGTGTGCTTTACATCGGAATAATAGAGGCGTCGGAGCGGACCAGTAGTTTTCGAAATATGGAATTGTATAAGCGAACAAAAGCGAAGATTCTGAAGATTTGTGTATTCAATGGGCTGTTCGCTAGACGCGCGAGGTCAACGCTCATCGGTCCGCTCTTATAAGGGGTTGAAAGCTCGAGAGTGGAAAAAGGAACAGACGGGTGCCCGCTACGTGGTAGCCGCTGTTCTCTCTCTCTCTCTCTCAATTTTCCAACCGGCCTTTTTGTCGCCTTTTTACGCTCGACTAAACACCCTTGGATGCTACCAGCTATGGAAATTGAGTTTTTCACTCGCGCGCCCGAAAAAAAAGACCGAGGCTTTTTCGAGACTTGACCTTTGCCGTTGAGAGATGCTTTTTATTCGTCTGTTGCTCCGCTGGATAGTCGTTAGTACTTCTTTTTTTTTCGTTGGGAGCTTCGTTTTTGAAATCGGAATAAGGCGCAGGGTTGAAAAAGAGAGCGTCGCTTTTCATTTTGCTCGCGCGGCAGGTGATTTTAACGGCGAGGTGATTTCATAGGCGAGGGAGAGCGAGGGCCGCAAAAAAACGATACGTAACGATAGTAATAAAGACGTTTTATTCGGCGAGTGGCGCTGCTAATGTTTGAGTTTTGATAACGGAGTGTGTAAACTTTTGAGGGAGAGCCTCAAAGGTCGTTAGGGATTTTTAGGTGGCGACGGAAAAAATAATTTTTGGATAATTTCCAAGGCTAATGGCGTCTGACCATGCTCCGCTGTTTCTACTTGTCGGGTGAAAGAAACTGTTTGTGACGATGCTAATAACGCCTAAGGGTTATTAGCGTCGTCTCGGTATAATTTATTCATTTATAAAAAAAACAAAATTAAATAGAAAACAATCGAACATTGAATTGCCGCATGACAGTAATAAAATATAAAAAAAACAAATATCATAAACAAGCGCGGTAAAGTACAAAAAAAAAACAAAGTGGAAAATAAATAAAGCCATAGAGAGTGCTATTGATGCCTTCGCCAGTCTTAACCTACCTCTTTTGTCCGTAACTCATTCAATCTTTAAGATCGATAGTCTTTCGCGGGCACTTTTTCATAGCTCAGCCTCGTAAAATGAGATATATACGAGTGCCATTCGAAAAGAATTTCCAACACCTTCCTGCACTTACTTTAACTCGGTATAGGTTGGAATTACACTGAGCTTTATATATCGCTCGATTTCTCTCTTTCTCCCTCTTGGGCCCTTTCATTTATACAAACGCTAAGACCGCTGGGTGCTTAATTTAACGCTCCTAATTGATATTAGCCGAAATATTCCAGCCAGTCCGACCTCATTTCTCCGAATTCGTAAAATACCTCGTAACCTCGCGAAATGATTTTTCGACTCTAAATTGCAATTCGCCGTTACATCAATCGATTGTAAATAATCGAGAAGACTCGAAATAAATTCGTCGACCTCATCTCCTTAGCAATCTTTCTTCAATCCCCAAAATAAATTACCTGCTAAAAGTAGAAAACAGGTTTCGGCGAATACAAGTCCTATAAAAAAAATCGTTTATCTCGCCATCTTCACCTCAATTTCCCGATCAAAACAACGTTCGCTTGGCTGCACACACCTACGCGACGACAATTTGACTGTACAGCCTGTGACATGTCAAGACGTTCGCTTCTTAAAATTCTCGAGACTCCGTTGATTCTCGTCGGGGAAACAGAGGCACAAAGTAGTAAGACTCATGCATAAAATAATGCGCGTGGCATCGATCGAGCCGTAAAACCCCAAAAAACGAGCTGATCGATTTGTTTGGATTTCATGCTTTTCCCAAGGATATTTTGCTTAACTCTATACTAGTTGTAAGAAAATCTCTAAAATGTTAATCGCATTTTTAAGTAGTGCCAATTTTTCTTTCTCTAATTTTATTGAAATGTACTACTTTTTTAGTATTTAAGCGAATATAAAAATTTCATCGCGCGCAGTAAAAGCACGAGCATGCACGCGCGTTTGATGAATATTGGAGCTATTTAAAAATTTAATCTACGCGGTGCCCCTGCAAAACTAAAACATCCTACTCCGCGCCGGTAATACGAAAGTTACTTCGCCATTAAACGGAATAGAAGATTAATATTCATGAGACGCAAAAATCTAGTAACCGAAACAAAGGTAAGCGCAAGGTACGCTAAAAAAAATGGCAGGATAGTAAGTTAAAAAGCAAAGAAAACAAAATTGAAAAACAAATAAAGATAGGCGAAAGAAACGATATAAAAGGTGTAAAAAAAGAGAGAAGGGCCAACAGACGAGGCAAGAAAAAAATGCACGCGAAATTCGGATGGAAAGCAAAGCTCGAGAGATAGGCAAGGTCGTAAAGGGCAGGAAGGGAGGCGTCGTAAAAAGGCGATCAAGGCTCGGCTTCCATAAAGCAACTACGGGCGTTTTATTGGTGTCGTTAGAGAGCCCCCAAATGATCGGGCGCAATAAAAGCTTGAGTCGAAACTTTGCTTCCTCCCACACCTTCCTCCCTGTCACTCACCAACTGTTCTCCAGAAGGACTTGTCGACTTCTCGAGCTTTGAATACATTACATCGTTCCGAGAGAGACATTTCCACTTGCAAAAGAATCCCCGGAGCGGCGAAAGAGCGTCCTCTTCTCTCTTTGTCGTAAGTCCAACGGCGTCGCCGGCAATTGCCGTTGCGAAAGACGATTGCATAAGACTCGGTGAGAAAGGACGGTCCGAATTTGCGAGATATTCGACGAGGAAAACCGACAGGGACTTTTTCACCCAGCATACCAGACGCTTCCAGTCCTCTCTCCCCCCCCCCCCACGTCTCCCGGGAGTTCTGCCAGGACTCGGCCGAGACGAAATTTCCGATCGTCAATGTCCCCCGGGAGAGCGCGCACCTTCCCGTCCGACTCATTTTTCCTTGACTTCCCTCCTCCTCCTCATTTTTATTTCACGCTCGTGAATAATATTTCGCGACACAACTTGGGCCGCAGCTGCAAGCTCCGTACTCCCCTGCAAACGACGCATATCTCTCACTCGCGCGTGCGTTTATTGAAATAGTTTTAAACGCCAGCGAGCGCGTGTTATTCGATATGGAAGAACGATTCTAATATCATACTCGATTTCCCGAGACGATTTCGTATTCTTTTAGGCTCGCTGCATCTTGTGCGACTGTTGCCCGACAAAGTTTTTTAATCTCGTCGGAGTAGTATTGTGTTTGGGGGATAAAATAGGGGTTGGGCTAAAAATACGAGCTGTTTGTAACGTGTACTAAATATGAATTTCATAAGAGCTGGCGTAGCACAGTGGTAAAGTGCTTGCCTCTGAACTACGTCGGCTCGAGGGGTCGTGGGTTCGATCCCCGGTGACGGAAAAATTTTTC